>JACAXG010000587.1:0-33721 GCA_018881555.1 Amblyornis subalaris
GACAACGGCCCAACTTACATAGCAAAAGACCTACAAAAATTCCTAATGAATTGGGGTGTATGACACTCCTTTGGCATTCCTCATTCCCCTACAGGACAAGCAATTATTGAAAGAACACACCACACTTTGAAATCCCTTCTGGACAAACAAAAAATGGGGGAGGCAGAGGCTACGCCTCAAATGCACTTGAATAAAGCGCTATATGTTTTAAATTTTTTAAACAGCTCTTTTGCAGAACCAAACCCACCAATAATCAGACATTCTCCAACACCACACAAGCAAAGCTAAAGGAAAACCCTTTAGTTCTGATTAGAAATCCAGAGACAGGGAAAATAGAAGGCCCATTCCCACTAATAACTTGGGGCAAAGGGTATGCTTGTGTTTCCACAAGTGCTGGTCCAAAGTGGATTCCTTAAAAAAACGTGAAGCCCTACAAACCACAGGGATACGCAGACGCTCCTGAAAGCAGAGAAGCAAGCACACAGACGTGAACTGCAGAAAAACCACAGCTGATGACAAACATCTTTTATCCCACATATAGAAGCTGTGAACCTTAGGTTTTGTGCTAGTATAATAGTGTGGGAATTGTTTTTATTGTAAAGCTTTGTTGACAAGTGCGTGGTGTGGATCGTGTTACGATTCAGAATTACATACAGAGTGTAAGGCCACTGAAAATTCAATTATATTGAGTTACGAGGAAGAAAATCCTTGTCTCCACGGTAATAAGAGGGGACTTTAGAAAGAATCCAAAGAGGCCCAAATTTGCGGAATTAACTGCAAAAGAAATACTTCTTGTGCTTTACATTTAGCCTTGTCCCAGAACAAGATTGAAAAAAGAAACATGAAACGAAATCAGATATTATGTTTGTGCCTTACTACTTCACTGTTTGTTTCAAGTAACGCAATCCTACCCGTGAGTCAACCAAAAACCAATGTTTGGGTGACATTGGCCAATGCCTCAGGCCTGGATACTATTTGTTTGACTTATACAAGTCCAGATAAGCCTTTCTCAACCTGCTTGGTCGGATTACCAATAGACAATTGGCCGATATCAGAAAATGTCTCTTCAAATCTTTCACGATTCCTCATGAATCCCACAGAGGAATGGGGTATCTGGACTAAATTTCTCTCTAAGATGCCCTATGAACCTCAAGATTTGGAAATCCTTGGTTCAGTAAAAATGGATTTCTGCATAATGTTTGATTTCCCTGAATCAAAACAAAATAAAAACAAAGTCACAGATGTTACTCCAAATCTTGCATTGTAYAAAAATGCAACATCTTGGTGTAATTTCACCTCAGTTTTACATACAACACCCAACCATGTTCCTCTACAATTGCCGCAGGGGAATTTTCTCATTTGTAGAGATAGAGTTTGGCCTGCCATTCCCTCAAATCCTACAGGGGGACCATGTAGTATTGGGAGACTTACTTTACTAACACGCAACATAAAAATGATAGAAGAATCTAAGTATAGAGCAAAAAGATTTGTCGATCAATATACACCTGATTGTGATGATAATTTTAAAGCATGGAGTTTTGGAAGAAGGTTTGCTGCAGCGCTCTTTATACCTCAAGCTGCTGCAGGGGCAGCCTTGAAACAATTGGATCAATTAGGCTGTTGGTTAAGTAAAAACTCTCATACTATTTCTCTCCCACTGTGATGGCCACTTATCAGTTGGAATGACCGTCACATCTGCCCCTGTGTCCATCACTCCAGTAACCTCAAATTTATCAGCTCCTTGGCGCATTTGACACTGCACCAGGGGCTTATTGTTTCCCACAGCCTCCGACCAGCGTTTTTTAAGGGAGTAATAAAGGCTCCGACTTCATTCCAGAATGTTATATCTAAGGCTTTATCAGGTGTTGCTTTGGGAAAAGTAACAGAAAGCCAGTGAATAAAGGCTTTGACATCCCCTTTAGAAAATTCCTTATTTGCTATTAGTAAATGTCCCATAACTTGGGAACTAAATTCTTTCTCAGCCACGGATWGCTGGGACCCCATGTTTAGCAAAAATGTGAAAAAGTGTATCCGTGACTGTAATCCCCTCCTGACCAAAGGAAAAACGTAAAGAAAACAAAAGAAAAAGGGTCTTGGAAGCCAGGGTATCCCCCAAAAAATGTAGAGAGAAGAAGAGAAAAAAAAAAGGAGATACTTTTACCCTTTCAAGCAGGAACAAGTGTTGGCTCCAAGGAACTAAAAGGCCGATGGTCAGTCTCTCGCTGTGAGAGCCGGTGTTTTGTTTGTTGGTTTTTTTTGTTTTGTTTTTCTTTCTTCTTTCAGGTCCAGTGTTCTTTTGGCTCTTCTTCATGCTTTCTTCACCACGCAAAAAGCAGTGGAGTCCACGTGGCCAGCTGGCACTGTGTGCAGTGGAGTCGCTTCTTGCAAACTTCCGAACGTTGGGCACCAAGTATCGCTTTTCCTGCCCTTGCCTGGATTTAGCTGGGCTCGCGACCTCCTGGGTTCTCAGTGCACAGAAGCAGTTTGACCACTCTCTCACAACAGGCAGCTTCTTTAAGGTAGCAGCGAGGGCAAGAGGACGAAAGAATTGGACTTCTGTAACTTTTATTCCAAGTTTTATTTGTCTCTGCCGACGAGGCAGGGCGAACAAAGCTTGAAGGGAAGTTAACAAAAGGCCCCTATCTGCTCTCTCTCTGCTGCTTTAAAGGGTAGAGATAACAGAGTGTAACCAATGAGCTCGGAGATACATGAGAGGAAACCAATGGAGCATCTTCAGAAGAAGAGCACATTCAAACTGACTAATGACAATACAGTTAGAGATGATTTCAAACCAAGCTGGCCTGTTACAAAGCTTAAGACTCTGTGACGGAGGAGAAAGTATAAAGTAAATGCATGTAGCTATGCTGCTGATTCCCCCTTTGCTCCGCCTTCAGGGACAGAGTCCTGCAAGGGAAAGTTCACCCATTCTGAGCCCCCCTCACAGGGCCCAGACTGCACCATAGCTACACTTCCCCATCTCTGGAATGCATTAATTATGCAAGCATCCAGACAGTTCCTCCTGCAATACCCTCCTGGTGTTCTAATCTTAGGACAAACCACTTTGCCTATCAGAGAAGTTTGTCGGAGTGATGGTCACAGTCTTGATCCATCAGGGGTGGGGGCCTGTCACCAAAATCGTCAGGATAAATAAAACCCTCCAACACTATCTTTTAAGTGTTAGCAAGTCATGCATTATTTTATTCTGGCCAGGATGTGTGTGTGGTGGATAAATCTCAGCCTCCGCTCAGACCCAGACACACAAATTTTTCACTTATTTATACAAAGAAATTAATGTTCATTGGTTCTAAGTTACATAATTCTCTTAATTAATTAGTATTCTATCCTCTATTGGTTATTGACTTCTCGCTTCTCCTGCTAATTAGTCCACATTTTTTTTAGTCCTTTTATCTTCTTTTTCTCAGACAGGGAGTCTCCAACTCTCCAGGATGTCTTAATCTTCTCTGTATCTTCTGCTTGCTCCAATATGTCCTTGAAGGGCTGTAAATTTAAGATCCCAGATATCCAATCTTCGACTCCCTCAGGCTTTGTTTATTGAAGCTTATCAGGGTTGGTTTAGCAAAACTTAAAGTTTTGGTGATTTAATAAGCAAAGTAAGAGTCTGTGAAAAGAAACTTAGCTACTTGCTGCTAAAAGTGGACACTGCTTCTGAATAATTAAAAAACTTAAAAATTAATTAGGAAAATTATATCATTTCCAACAGGCCCACAAAACAAAGAGTTCAATGGATTAATATATGTTCATATTTATGTGGGAATGCCCAGGTACCTTCCCTGGAGTAAAGTTTTATGCTTCCTGATGCAACACTGTGGATCATATGCAGTCCTCTGATGGAAGGTCCCAGAAATGAGACCGGGGGTGCTTTGGGGGTCTTTGATGGTTTATGGCCCCTTCTAAATGACCACTGTTTGACTCTACTTGTGCCTGTGCAGTTGAGCCAGTTGTGCCTTATCAGGAGGAATTAGCATGATAGAAGCCATGACCCCGCCTCTGCCTTTTCTCATCTGCTGCTAAAACACTGTTTAAGACATCAGTCCTGAGCCATCAGGGAAACAATAGCAGGGCTCAAGCAGCCCATCCAAGCAAAGGTCAGTCTATCACATGAGAACACTTTAAGACATCAGTCACAGGTTATCAGGGAAACAATGAGTTGGTTTGTCTGAACAAAGTTTGATCCTTTCAGCTTATCTTAACCCATCTGGCAACTTTTTTACTTGGTTGCATTTTGGTCTGTCACAAAAGGTTTAAACTCCTTAGGGCTTGTTGAGGGAATCATAAAATCATAGAATGATTTGGGTTGGAAGGGACCTTAAAGATCATCTAGTTCCAACCCCCTGCTATGGGCAGGGACAGCTTCCACTAGACCAGATTGTTCAGGGCCCCATCCAACTTGGCCTGGAACACTTCCAGGGATGGGGCATCCACAACTTCTCTGGGCAACCTCTTCCAGTGCCTCAGGTTGTTATTCTATACCATCTACATCATTGCTGGGGGTCGTGGTCTCAGAAGGAAAACCCAGGAGTGTAGCGTATGAAATGCGAGAGACACAGGCTGAGAGCAAGTGAATCTGTATTTCGCAGAACTAGTACAGTACTTATATAGTGTAACATGCTATGTTCAGCAATTCTTCAAAGGCCGGTTCCAGGAACCCTTGTAAATTCTGCTGTTAGCTTTCTTATCAGAGCCAGGTTAGCAGAATGTTTTTCCTGCCCTCAGGCTTTTGTGAAATAAGAGCCCCTGATAACAGCAGACAATGTCTTCACAATAGGGGGTGGCTCCAGTGTCTTAACCGCAGGGAGTGGCTCCAGTGTCTTAACCGCAGGGGGTGGCTCCTATAGCTTCACAGTGGTGGGTGACTTCTGTGTAGGGGCTGGCTCTGATAGCTTTACAGTCTTCTTGTGCAACCCCACACAGGCGCCCCACCGGAAGTCAGCCATTTTGACTCCCTCTGGGAAGGTGTCGGCATCAACCCCTGTGGACTTGGCCCCTCTGCTGCCCTGCCGGTCCACCTCCCATTTTCTCAAGAGCATGGCTACGAGCTGTGGTGCTAAAAGGGACAGCAGCGAAAATGCAAATCAACTGTAGTGTTGAACCAACAGCGCCAGCAGGGAGGTTGCCGGCAGAGAATGAACTGGCAGCAAGGCAACCCCAACCCAGTTGAGCCAAGCCCAGTCCAGCTGAAATGAAAGGAGCACAGGAGAGTGGTGGGAAAATGGCAGCAACTCACGGGGAAACCCCACAGAGGCACCTGTGTGGAACTGAGTCTAGTGGAACGGCTGCACAACCCTACTCGCACAACCTAGCTTTCAGGGGTTTTTTTTTGTCATTGTTTTTCGTTATTTTTGGGCTGGGGGGGCAGGAAATGCTAGCCACAGGAGCTCCCCCATCATCTTGTCTTTGTTCCCAATGATCATATGGGCAGTACATGGGAACAGTTGTACTGTGTTGTGCTTATCTCCAGGAGCCAGAACAAGGATGTTTGTCCCAGAAAAGTGCTGTCTCCCTTCTCCAGCCACATCCTGTGCTTCTCTTCTTCAGGCTGAACAGCCCCAAATCTCTCAGTCTGTCTTCATAGACTAAAGATGACAGGAATAAACTGTGTCTTCTAAAAGAACTGCAAACCATAATTGCCTACAGAGTTCATGGGTGAGAACCTATTGTAAGCTGGAAAAACAGTTCAGACTCCTTGCCTCATGGAGAACATGATGGAGTCAGAGATAGCATATAAAGGATGACCCTTTTTGCCCCTATATTCCAATGACACCTCCCCTATGTAATCTTTGAGGGGATGACTAAATGAACTATCTATTCAGCTCTTGAAGTCTGTTTGATAATCACTGCATACAGTGTGAAATCATATCTGCAACTACATCTCAGAATATGAATGGATTTCTATGTCTCTAGATACATGTAGGTAAAAATAGCCTTATTTTGATGCAAGTAAAAACTAGAGTAATAAGAATGATACTTATTATCATTTTCACTTACACAGCACTATTCATCTAAGATTAAGTGCTTTACATAGATGGATAAGCATCATTCTCCATTCCTAAATTCAAGGCCTCTCACTCTCTTATTTGGCCAACTTTGACCAACTGCAGAACTTCTTTGGAGTGGTAGATATTTTTTCTGGAATTTTTACTGAAGAGCCTGAAAATCGGATCTTAAACTGGTTGCACTGATGAGAGAAATCTTCTGATGACTAGAACAAGGTTGTATTTAGAGTAGAAGCCTTGAAATGGCTTCCTGAGTGCCCTGGAACTAAGCAACTAGCAAGATGTACCTTACTGAAAGGTTTTTCATACAGTACCCTGAAAGTTTTGCCTGTGTGAAGACAGTAGGAGTTTCTACAGAATGACTGTGGTGAAATAGCTAATCTAATTATATAATCAATCTATTTCACCAAGGAAGTTGATTGAAACACAGAATAACTATTGTCACAAGCTCACTGTCATATATGGTCCTAATGTCTCCATTCAAGCATCAGAGGTTTCGGAACTCAATTTTATGGTATGGGAAATTACCAAGATGCTTCAGTTCAAATTTACTTGTCCCATCAAAGCTGATGCAGATGGCAAAAATATTACCTGGCTTTGTTTGAAGTTGTCTTGTGGGGCAAACAAACCCTGATGCTCAGTTTGTGCTGGCATACTGTTTAGTTCCATTTCCAGATGAGGTTGAGAAACTCTTGCAGTCAGCTTCCCTGTAAGACTCAGAAGAGCTTTCTGGCTGAACTCCATGCCAGTGTAGTCACTCAAGAGTGGTACTGTAATGGAAATTATTCCTTTTTTTTCAGTTCCAACTTCTTTTTCAGGGATTTCTTTGTGCCTTAGGCTTATGACTATGTTATTGCTGTGTTCTTCTGACTGGCAAGCATCATACTTGCTGTCTTCTCCACCATCTGTAAAGAGGTCTAGCATCAATGGAGTCTTTGACTCATGCACTATGACATAAAGGCTGGTGGTATTATTGTCTATCAGGGCCTGAAGCAGTGACCTCAAAATGGGTTTACAGTTAGTCTGCAAGACAAAACAAGGAATCATAAAATCAAAGAATATCCTGAACTGGAAGGGACCCACAACGATCAAGTCCCACTCCTGGCCCTGCACAAGACAGCCCCAAGAACCACACCATGTGCCTGAGAGTATTGTCCAAATGCTTCTTGAACTCTGGCAGGCTTGGTGCTGTGATCAACACCCTGGAGAGCCTATTCCAGTGCCCAGCCACCCTCTGGGTGAAGAATCTTTTCCTAATATCTAACCCAAACTTCCCCTGACACAGCTTCATGCTGTTCCCTTGGGTCCTATCACTGGTCACCAGAGAGAAGAGATCAGTGCCTGCCCCTCCTCTTCCCCTCATGAATAAGCCGTAGACTATGATGAGGTCTCCCCACAGTCTCCTCTTCTCTAGGCTGAACAAACCAAGTGACCTCAGCCACTCCTCCTATGGCTTCCTCTGTAGACCCTTCACCATCTTCATAACCCTCCTTTGGATGCTCTCTAATAGCTTTATCTTTCTTATATTGTGGTGCCCCAAACTGCACACAGTACTTTAAGTGAAGCTGCACCAGTGTGGAGTAGAACAGGACAATCATCTCCCTTGACCGGCTGGCAATGCTTTGCCTGATGCACCCCAGGATATGGTTGGCCCTCCTGGCTGCCAGGGCACTCCTGACTCATATTCAACTTGCCATCAACCAGGACCCCCAGGTCCCTTTCCATGATGGTGCTCTCCAGCGTCTCGTTCCCTAGTGTCTACGTACATCCAGGGTGTCCTGGTATGTTAACGTCTCTCTGCAGGGCCTCTCTGTCTTTGAGGGTGTCAACAGCTCCTCCCAATTCAGTATCATGGACAAAATAGTATCCCTTTCAGTCCTGCATTCAAGTCATTTATGAAGATATTGAAGAGCACAAGGCCTAAGATGGAGGAACCCCACTAGTGACAGGTCTCCAGTCTGATGTCACCCCATTCACTATAACCCTTGGTTACGAATGAGTGTTTGAGATCGTTTAAAAAATAACCAGCAAGGGTATGAGCAAAAAACCAGATTTAATCTCAAGCGAGAGCACGACAAAGTTCATTGGCAAGATTCACTCTACTACTTACAGGACAGTTCAGGCACACCAAGGAAAAACAAGCAACAACAAAACTAAACGAAATCCAGGCAATCAAAACAGAAATGAACTGAGAAATATCTAGGGGGGGTGTGTGTGGGGGGGTGTGTGTGTGTGACAAAAGAATAGTAAGAGCAAAGATAAAAAAGGAACGCGGCCTAAAAGCTTAATAGCACTCAACAGTATTTAACTTAGCTTATAACTATAACTTAACCTTACTTACAGGCCTAACTTACCGACACTTAAACATCTAAGAAAGCAGCATTTCCCCCAGATTTGCTATAGCATATGCGCATGTTTATGCACCCAGACACAAAGAGTCAGTGCAAGCAAGGTACCTGTGAAAAATTCCCCTCAGAGGTCAGTGAAAGACTCACTTCTGATGCCTTTGCATCTCCCGACAGGTGAAGGATCGGGCCTCGAGGAGTGAGGGTATCGGCCCAGGACTCGTCGCTTTTCAGCGATCCTCCAAGTACAGCAAACGTGAGAGTTTGCTGGCTCTGTGAGGCATCCCCCTCAGAGGGACATTGCTTGTCACAGCCTGCTGTGGTCTAGGAGAGCTCAAAGGGTCTCACTTTAGGCCRCTGCTTATAGGGTCRCAAGAGARTGGGCTTTAGTCATAACAATGTTTCATCCTGGCCACAGTTTTGGGTCGGCACTTTCTTTGAAAGTCTGAGAACAGGGATATTGTGTCAGTCAGGGAAGAAAAAACAGTTTTCAAGGCTGTTCATAAGGAAATCAGGAGCTCGTTAGACAGCAGCAGTTCCTGGGAGCAGACGGTGTCTGATAAGCTCAGGCAGAGCTGAGCCCAGGTGCTGTTTCTCAAGGCCGAGGCCTAACGAGCATTTCTGAGATCACAGTGTGGCCTGGAAAAGGGGGAGGGGAATGCACCACCACACCCTTTGCACCTGACCCGTGAGCCAGTTGCTCGCCCATTGCATGATGTGTTTATCCAGCTGTGTGTTGGAGATTTTGTGTAGAAGGATCCTGTGAGAGACAGTATCAAAAGCTTTATTGAAATCTAAAAAGATTGTATCAACTTGCTTCCCTTGATCAGCTAGATGGGTAACCTTGTCATAAAAGGAAATTAAGTTTGACAAGCAGGACTTTCCCCTCATGAACCTGGACTGGCTGTGACCAATGACTGCATTGTTCTTCAGGTGTTTTTCAATACCTCCCAGAATAATATTCTCCATAATTTAACAAATCCTTGACCTGAGACAGACAGGCCCGTGTTTTCTAGGGTCATCCTTCTTGCATTTCTTGAAAATTGGGACAACTGTCAACCAGGACTTCTCCAGATTCCCAAGACCATTCAAAAATCATTGAGAGCGGTCTTGTGATGACATCAGCCAGCTCTTTGAATACTCTTGGATGAATCCTATCAGGTTCCATTGACTTATAGGGATCAAGCTGGAGCAGCAGATCCTGCACAAGTTCAGGGTCGACTGAGAATTTATCATTCTCACAGCCATGGTTCTCCAGTTCAGGGCACTGAGACCCCCTTAGCCCATCATCGGTGTTGAAGACTGAAGCAAAGAAAGCATTAAACACCTCTGCCTTGTCTATGTCCCTGTTTGTGAGGTGACCATCTGTTAAGAATGGGAGAGAGCTTTAGATGAGATTGCCTTTGCTCAGATTTTTGGCAGTAGACAGCAGCACTTTTGAGACAGCCCGCACCTCAAAACCCACTCTCGCTCACAAGTTCTTTAATCATGACTGATTAAGTCTACTACAACATGAATTATTTATGGAACGGACACAAGAAAAACAGACATGGGACTTTAACAGATTACTTACTGTCGCGGTGGTTCAAGCCCCGTCGGGAAGGAGGCCGGCCCGGCCACAGTGGTGGGTGGTTTCCAGGGTCTGAGCCACCCACATCTCCTCCCCCTGAGGGACTGATTGACGGGTATCCCTGTATGGTTAAAGTTCCAGATGTTTCGTTTAAATTGTACTCTCCATTGGATCCCCTCCCTAGGTCCCTCCTTCCCTCTGTTCCCATTTGATATCCTCCTATCCTTCACATACTTACCCTCAGATCACTGGTCTGTATGCTCTTCCCGCCCCCGTCGCTATCCTCATAAGCTCTGGCAGCCGGAGCCCTCTTGGTTCTCTGGTCCCTGACCCCTTGGCAAATAAACTGCGTGCCGAGACCACATCAGAGACCCGTCTCCTTCTTTACTGCTTCCCGCTGCCTCGGAGATCGGTGCAAGAGTGTTCACGGCACCTGCTATCCCGGACCGTGAGAAGTGCCAAAGCCGTTGCTAAAAGTGCTCCCGCCCGGGACTGCTTCTGGAAGGCTGAGGCATCCTAACACTGAAAGCACCGCCGCGGCAACTTACTACACAGAATAAACAAAATAATTACTACTAGTAGGTTACAATATAAATATACAGTGCACAATAAAGGTACCTATATTTCAGCTAGCGAACAAATAGTATAGACTAGAAGCCCAATGTGACTTACCGAACCAATATTATGGTGCAAAGGCTTCTTTCACCAAACTTCTAGAAGAATTACTCAAGCCTGGGGTCCCAGAACTTGAGGGGTCTGCCCTCTTACACACCTTTTGAGGTGTGTAGAAGGTTTTCCAATTTGTGAGAGTTACAGTAGATATTTTATAGTTGTAAAGTTCTAATGTCTGTCAGTCATAAATTCCAGCATAATCTCCCCTCACAGCAGCTTTTTGTTGTCATGTCAGCCTTGGGCACCTGCATGTCTCACAAGACTGAGCAAAAAAGGGGAGATTCCCTAATTTATGCAAACAGCAGATAACCTTCTTGATGGCAAGGAGGAAGGTAGGGGGGATGAGCTGCCTTGCCACACCATCCTCATCATGTAACAGGGCGATGTTATTTCTGGACTGCCTTTTACTGCTGACATATTTTAAAAAAACGTCTTTTTATTGTCCCCCACAGTACTGCCCCTCTTCAACTCCAGTTGAGCTTTGGCTGCATGAATTTTCTCCCTACAGTGGTGAGCAGCACCTCTGTATTCCTTCCATGTCACCTGACCTTGCTTCCACTAGGCATATACCTTCTTTTTTTGCCTTAGCTACAGAAGAACCCTGCTCAGCCATGCCATCTTTCTGCCTCACCTGCTTGACTTCCCACATTTTGGAATTGCCTGCTCCTGTGCCCTTAGGAGGTGATGTTTAAAAGGTGACCAGCACTGATGGACCCCAGCACCTTCAAAGGCATTTTCCATGGAGACCTTACTCACTAGTTCCCTGAGCAGCCTGAATTCTGCTCTCTTCTTGTCCAGAGTTGAGGTTTTGCGGGTACTTTTCCTCCTGTCAACAGAGATTTTAAACTCGATTGCCTCCTGGTCCCTGTGGCCAAGACAGCCACCAATCTCCACTTCATTCACAAGACCCTCTCTTAACAAGCAACAAATCAAGGAGGGCACCTTTCTGAGTCAGCTCCCTTAGTACCTGTACCATGAAGTTATCTTCCAGGTTTTTAGGAACCTTCTGGACTTGTTTGTATCAGTTGTGTGGTATTCCCAGTCAAAATCCCACAAGGTGAAGTCTCCCATAAGGACAAGGGTGGTTGATTTGGAGATGTCCCTTAGTTTCTTAAAGAATAATTCATCAGTGTCATCCTGGCT
Source organism: Amblyornis subalaris (assembly GCA_018881555.1). Taxonomy (NCBI): domain Eukaryota; kingdom Metazoa; phylum Chordata; class Aves; order Passeriformes; family Ptilonorhynchidae; genus Amblyornis; species Amblyornis subalaris. Next base: position 11,745 of record JACAXG010000587.1, read on the forward strand.
AGGTGGTCTATAGTAGACTCCCACAATGACATTGGTGTTTTTCCAGCCCTTCCATTATATGCAATGCCACCCTCCCCATCCTTGCCTGCCCTGTCTATCTCTCCTGAAGAGTCTGTAACCATCCATCATGGCACTCCAGTCACAGGACTCATCCCACCAGGTTTCACTTATGCCAATGATATTAAATCTCTGGGACTGGGCCAAAGCTTCAACCTCCTCTTGCTTGTTCTTCATGCTGTGTGCATTGGTATAGAAACATTTGGAGTGCAGTTCATTGTAGCTGACACCTTGTGTAGCAGATTGAAGGATCCTACTAGTGCTCAGTCCCTCAAATTTTGGTGCGCCATCCCATTGCTTATCACTGGCAAGCCTGATTTTGTCCCTTTCCCCTTTCCAGTCTAGTTTAAAGCTCTATCAATCAGCCCTGCTAATTCCTGTGTGAAAATTCTTTTTTCCCTCTGAGAAAGGTGCATCCCATTGGGTGTCAGTAGACCTGGTGTAATATAGACTGTCCCATGGTAAAAAAACCCCAAATTCTGCTGATGACACCAGCCTTAGAGCCATGTGTTGATCTGATGGGTCTTCCTGTTCCTTTCAATATTCTTCCCTGATACCAGAAGGATCAATAAAAACACTACCTGTGGTCCTGATCCTTCAAACAATCACACCAAGACCCTGAAATCCCCTTTGATTGCCCTTGGACTTCTTTTTGCTCTCTCGTTGCTGCTGATATGAAGAACCAAAAGTGGATAATAATCAGACAGCCATAGTAGACTAGAGAGCTTTCTAGTCACCTGGGCCCCCAGAAGGCAGCAGACTTCCCTATAGGTTGGGTCCAGTCTGCATACTGGGCCCTCCATTCCCCCTTAACTTCTTCATCTGGCAACACAACTCACTGACAGCAACACCTGCAAAAGGAATGGTCTTGGGGTGACTTTATGATGCTGTATCCCCTATTGCCTGCTCTATGCCAGACATGAATCCTGTGCCTTTAAGCTGGGTCCATGGAGAGGGGGAAGAGAAACCAGACGAATTCTTCAGCACGGTTTGTGTTCAAGGACAGACACTCTCCCCCCCGCCGCATTCTCACTGCTGCTGCAGCGTGGAGGGAGCACCTTTTTTTTTTTTTTCCCTAGCCAGCTCTCAGCTCTGTTTCTCAAGAGCGAGACGGAGAGTTAAAAATCCTTTGCTTTTTAGCTAGCCTCCTAGCTGAGGCACGGAAGTTTTCCTGGGACTGTGATTTTTCTTCCCTCTTCCTCTGGAACTGCTCAGCTGAGCTCCAGTCCAGAACACCATCACCAGGAGGCCACACATCGTGGCCTGGAGGGGCCCACGCTGCACTCCAGCTCTGGAGAGAGAGCAGAGCCACACCTACAGAAAGGACACTGAAACTACCCAGGTTTTCTCCACCGCAAGAGGTTTATTATCTAACATTATTCATTTTTTTTTCTTTTATTCCCTGATGCCTGTGTGGACCCTGCTTGTTAAATAAAGAGGTTTTTTTTCACTTTCCTCTGAGAAATTCCTGGGGTGGGGGGAGGGAATTTTCGAATCCTACTGTCTGCAGAGGAGATGCCCCTAGTTCAGGACGTTTTCCTCCTAATCTGTCTCAAACCGAGACAGGAATGAATGCCAGCTCCAGCCTCACAGAGAGGCATAAGGCACTCCCAGCAGCCTGAGACCAGAAGAACTACATCTACCATCAGAAGGTCTGGCTGGCTGGAGGCCTCTGACATGGCTGGCACAGTGACTCCATCAGCTATGGGGTAATGTGATGGTGGACACAAGACTGACGCTGAAGATGGTGACAAGCATCAGCACTTTATTATTCCACAGTACAACTTTTTATACTTTTTCTCCATATCACACGCATAACACGCGCTCCTTTTTGCATTATAATTGGCTAACAAGCTATGTGCACAGGCCTTTGTTGGAACCCTAGGTTTAGATAATTTCAATATTTCAGTGTTGACAGGTAATGATTTTCAAAAGCACACAGTGTTTGACCTGAGGCCTTGGGAAAGGCTTCCCTTTTCAAGTGATAACAGTAAGATTGCTATTGCGTAATTAAAAAGCAATTTGTTATGTCACTGGGTGGAATATGTAGAGATGTAGAAAATTAGGTTTATGAGTTATTAGTAATGTATTAGTAGCAAGATGGAGGATTTTGGGTGGAGGTTTTTACTACTTCTTTCTTCCTTCTTCACAAGTCTGGATAGTTTGGTATTGGTTCAAAAAACCCGCAATGCAGATGATAAATGAATAGTTACTGGATTATAAGTAAAAACATATTAGTTGGCAATTCATAATTGGATAGATTGGACTTTAAATGGCCTTGGAACTCGCAACTTGGGGCCATTTTCCACCTTGTTAACTTAGGCACGCTCTGTACAGCTATGCCATAGATAAGACATTAATAAACAATCTAATTAGAAGAACATCTCAGCACCTCCTGCGTCTTGCTCCAAACTCTGAGCAAAGAACTCACGAAACAGTAAAAGAAGAAAGACAAAGAGAAACGAAGAAATATTAACAGTAATATTAACAGCCTTTGACCCTTTTCTAATTGGTCATAAATTTCTCTGCTTCTTGTTGTAAAATGACAACACACATCTGCATTCTACGCTTCTGCTCCCTCAAAGTTTTTTATCTGTCTTGTTCAAGGACACAGCTGTAACTCATCAAGGTCGGGCTGCCTGCAGCCCATTCCTGTTCTCCTACAATTCTCCCTTTTTGCTTTTCAACCACAAATGCCTTGTTTACCATCTTCTGCAGGGCCCTTTGCAGACAAGATAGCAAACACGGTACAAGCATCTCCTGTTGTTCCCAAAATCTCAAGTTCCTGTGGTTCTAAAGATAGAACAGGCAGGCTGTCGTCTCAATCATTCCAATTAGCAAAGCAGTGGGTCATGTTCTTACAGCTGCTCCGGCATGAGTGCAGCATTTTCGTTACATTCTGCACAATCAACACACTGCCAGTGTCATTTAATGGCATCCTGACTAAACATGTATGGAAAGGTTGCGCAGATTGAACCATTGAAGCACAAAACTTTATTTGGCTTAGTGCGTGCAATAGGGTCACTCAAACATTCTTGCTATTCCAGGGAGTCAGGCAATCCGCTGCCAGGTCCGTTGCTCCAAGGGGTGTTATCCAACACAGGCCGAACACAACGAGCAGGTGACCACTTTAGACCTGTTGGCAATAAAACACATGAATACCTTCTCCCCTAGGTTAGTAAACCAGCTGGGCCTCGCCATTGCACACCTGACTGTGGATCCTTACATAAAACTTATAGAAATTGGTTCCACACACACAAATCTTTGGGGCAGTATCGCTCTGCCGGGATCAAAATTGACGATCTGCCTGCAAAAACTTTAGTGTAAATAGTGCATTATGTAAATGTTTCTGAGGAGCCACATTCCCCCTTCTTTGTTGTCTTTGATAACATATGCGACTTTCACCATGAACATGAAGGCACCATAAAGGTAACACAAGACATGTAATAAAGCAAGAAACTCACACCAAGCAGAAGCAAGCAAGGTAATACATGTAATCATTAGCACATGAGAGAAAGCATAGTGATTTAGAACGATACACCATCAATTGCCTAAATACTGTAGCATCACCCAGAGTCTGCGATAGCTGGCGAGCCCTGTGTCACAGTGAGGACCTGGAGAACCTTCCCAGGCAAGGCTTCCAAGGCTGCCTCGAAAGGGGATCCAGCTTTTAGAAGGCCAGATCGACAAGCCAAAGTGACTTGATTACATTTTTAGAGCAGAAACATCTGGGTCTGCTGGCATAAGTCTGACCAGCGAGGGCCAGGGCTTGGCCAGAGCCAAGGCCTTAACTGGAAGGGCTCCCCTAACATATCCTACAGAAAAACCTCTATCAGTGGCAGTTGGGAAAGTTTCTTGAGAGTATATAGTCCTTGCAGAGAACTACACCATGGTATGTAAAAGTCTGTACAGCAGCTGGCTTTGTCATTTATCTCTAGCTAAGCAGTCAATGGTACCTTGAACAAACTGCAAACAAACAAAAGAATGCATATGTGTAACATCAAATAACATCGTGGGGATAATGACTGTTATAAAAGGTCAGTGAATTCATGTTGTAACATTACCAACACAATCAGAATTGTTAATACACCAACAGTAACTGCTTCTAAAAAACCGAGAGTATATTTTTCCACACATCTATGCATGTATAAGAAGGCAAAATAAAAGGAAGAGAGAAAGAACTAACCAGCTTACAATTACTGATATCCATAACTCGGAATCCTTACTCATTTTTCTGTGCCACCTATGGAAGATTAAACAGCAAAGTGTGTTATAAATAATTATCTCAAGTGACCAATGTAGAACACTTACACCCATAGAATTATCGACGAAAATAAGGATCTAAGAAACTGCATCTTCACATATTTTTACACAACTCATTATCTTATATTCTGAAATAATTGCTTACCAACTCTCCATCATAATTGCTTCAGTCGGTTCCATCTTATCTCTATAGCAAAAGAGCTGTATCTTTCAAATTAAATGAGCATATTTCAACAGAACTTAACGTCACCGAAACATAACAGAAGGTAAACATAACAGAGCTTAAAGGTAATCTCACTGAACAGAAATTAATCTTAATAGAACTTAAACTTAACAGAAAGTAAAATAACAGAACTTGAACCTAACATCACTTAAATTTAACAACACTTAAACTGAGCAGAACTTAACCTTAGCATCACTTGAACTTTACAGAACTTAAACTTAACAGAACTTAGAATTAACATCATTTAAACTTTGCAGAACTTAAACTTATCAGAACTTGAAAGCAACATCATTTAACAAAACTAAAGTCAGAATTGAGTGTTCCTTTAAAAGTTTCAGATACAACAGAATTTAACTCATCTTGACTCCATCGTTACAAGAAAGTTACTGAAAATTTGTCATAGAACAGTTAAACATCAATGAACAATATGCAAGCAAACAACTGATTCGTAAACAAAATAGCAGCAACAGGGATTTACTGGAGAGATTATAAAGCTGTGGCAAAGATGTTATGATTTTACATAATTTAGTTGTGAGAATAGCTCATTAATAAAGATACCTCGCAGCATAGACTGTGCGAAATGAGAAGCAAACCCATGCTGCATCAGTGTTTCTTAGGTCTTTGATTACACTCCAATGAAAAGGATCCTACTCATCAGGGCTGTTGCCATTATTTTGGATCGCAGGACATGCTAGAATCTGGTCCGCCAAATCCAACTCTCCCGCTTCCCTATCTTGTTCATACAATTTTGCCCAGAATCTTTTTGGATCCGCCCCCCCCTTACCGAGACGGCCACTGGTTCTAGTGTAAATATATCTTGCAGTGGAGAGGCAGTTGGCCAACAGCCCACTCCTCCTGACCCTACTGGCCCCGATAGATCAATCAAAACAGGCTCAGGGGCTCTGTCCCGAGGCTGTACTGACTGTGCTGCCTCTTGAGGCATTGGAATGTCTTCATCGAGATCGGGGGAAGAGGGTAACTCTCAGGTGATACCAGCGGAATAGGATCCTGCACAGAAGCAGTCGCAGGGGGAGGAGGAGGCCAAGGGGAAGTGGCCGCAGCGGGAGGGTCAGCTGCTGGTGCAGTGGCTGCAGCAGTGACAGCTTCCGCTTCTCTATCGGCTTTTAATTGCAGTAACGAGTCCCGAACCAAACGCTACATCGTTAGCGATCTTGTGGCTATTTCATCCCCCTTTGTAGCTGCCTCCCATAACGCTTGCCCTGCTTCCTCCCACATTTCAACAAAAAAGGCAGTCTGTACATCCGGTCTCACTCCATTTCTTTTGCACCAAATGAGCAAGGTGTGTAGCGCCCCCTCCTCATATTTGATGCCTCTCTTCTGTAATATTTGCAGCAGAATGCTCAAAACGGATTTTTCTTCTGCTGATATTTGAGCCCCCATGTCTATGTTCCCAGTCGCTCACCTGGGGTCAGGTGTCTCTTTTTGCTTTCGTAAATCATCCAGACTTCTAGGCTCTCACTCTCAGCCTGTCTTGCTTGACTGGGCTCCACTGCTGGCTGCTCTCAGGTCTGCAGTCATGATCCCATCACATTGGGGCCACCATTTGACAGTGGACACAAGACTGATGCTGAAGGTGGTGACAAGCATCAGCACTTTATTATTCCACAGTACAACTTTTTATACTTTTTCTCCATATCACAAGCATAACACGCACTCCTTTTTGCATTATAATTGGCTAACAAGCTATGTGCACGTGCCTTTGACCGTTTTCTAATTGGTCATAAATTTCTCTGCTTGTAAAATGTCAACACACATCCGCATTCTATGCTTCTGCTCCCTCAAAGTTGTTTATTTGTCTTGTTCAAGGACACAGCTGTAACTCATCAAGGTCGGGCTGCCTGCAGCCTATTCCTATTCTCCTACAGTAATGAGCTCTGCAGTGTGTCAAAACCTACCTGAGGAAAACTACACTAGTAAGACTGGGGATGAAAAGATCTCTGTGCCCTTCTTCGTCAACTACTGGGTCTATCCACTGCCTCTGTTAGCTGCTCTTAGATGGTCACAGACTGGTTCCCAGTTTCTGGTTTGCATATACTTTGATTCTCCCACTGGGCCAGTGGAATGGCCTCCTACAGAAAGTAGCCCTTCCCACGCGCCTGTTGTAAGGTATTTGAGTCCTGAAGCGTGCCCCAGCCAAACCATCTTTAGTTATTCTTATCAGAGCCCTCAGGAATTCATCAAGGTTACTGAAATGTAAACTGTGCTAAATTGAGAAAAGAAAAGCTGAAGAACAGAATACCAAGACAGCAAGAAATAGATAAAGAAAGACTGTGCCGCACTGGACTAGAACCAATCATATTTTCTGGAAGGTGCGTGCAGAGCGCATGGACAAGATAGAGGGACCAATCAAGTAATGTGTGATCGCATGTACAGTAGTTGTAAAATGTATGAGTGTTATGAAAACAATAAAGCGTCTTCTGCGAAATCATATTGATTCGTTGCTCAGAAGTCCTGAGCTCCCGCACGTGCCCTTCTGTGTGAACTGCTGCGCACTCTTGTCTCAGTTTTGAGACAAATTTAAGAGATGATTCTCTGGACTGAGTCCTTCTCTTCAAAAGGGTTCCAAAAATCTCTTTTCACCGATAGGAAATGAAGAATAATAGATGAAAGTGAAAAAAACCTGGTTTATTAACAAACAGAATGCCCACCCACAAGGCAAGGCAAACAAAGTAAATAACTGTTAAGCACTAAACCGTCAGAACCCACTCTCTCCCGTGCCACACACACCCCCCCCCCCCCAAAAAAAAAGCCAAAAAAGTGTCCGGAGGATGGGGGCAGGGCTGGAGAAATATCCGTTTCCCAACACGTGGTCCAAGATGGTGCCGGCTTTCAAGCTGAATGAAGCAGAACCTCCATGGAGTAGTTCCAATAACAGGGGAAAGCTCAGTGGCTATCTGGTGTCGACCTCTTCTCCAACGGCAGTCACAGCAGATTAAACAGCTGGGATGGAGCCTTTTGGTGTGCTCTCTCCCCAGCTTGGCTCCCCAGGGCTTGGGGCTGGATGGAGCAGCTCCACTCCTGCCAATCCCACTCCTGCCAGTCTCGGAGCAGCAGCAGCCCATTCAGTTCAGCTCACGGCAGCCAAAAGATGCTACTCCAGCTTCTCCAAGAGAGGGAAAGGAAAAGTTTTTTTGCCTGGGCGAAAAACCAAGTCAGCCAAGTAGAAACCATGTTGCACAGCCCCACCGGGAGCCCTGGGCAGTGAGGCTTCAAAGTGCCCATGCAGCCACGGCAAGAAGCCTCCCCCTCCACCCCCTCCGGTCTCCAGATTTAAAGATACAGGAACCATTTTTGGTGCAGAGGATCATGAAATAGACTATTATAATAAATCACTCCAAGACAACTCTCCTGTGATTTCCCTGGCTCTAGAAACTCACCCTGTTCACCATAACCCCCTGCTCTGTTGCAGGACATGGCTATTCGCCTTGACGAGTGACGGTTGAGGAGAAAGACTAATTTCAGTATGACACTTTTGCAAAGTGCAATTGGCAATTTACTGAAATAAATAACAGAAGAATAAAGCTCATAAACAGGCAGCCTGGTCCTGCGCATATAATATGGCTAACATCCATTTAATCTCATCTTCAGTGCTTTCAGAAACATGAATGAAAATATTTACTTCCCTAATTCAGAGGACCATTGCAGATGTGACCACCGTTCCACCTTAACATTTACATGAGAAAGCACATACCAAAGGATCACAAACCAGCCATAAATAGTTTTGTGAGAATGTTTTAATTAGCAGCTTTGAACACAGAGCTGCAGCTGTGAGTGATATGTGAGAAAGTTTTTGATAAGGGCAAAAAACATTTTGCCTGCTTCTTGCTTGTGTGCTCGTTAGTGGACTAGTGCTTTTGCTTGGCTGCATAGTTTGGATCCTAGATTGTAAACAGCAAAACATAAAAGGCTCACGCATGCTTAATAAAATGATTCTGTTACACCATAACGGGATTTGTGCTTCAATCGCTACAACCATCTTCTCCCTTAGTATTTAAGCAAAGTTTTTCTTGCTTTTATGTGTGCCCAGGACAAAATAAAGTGGTGATAAAATGTAGTCCCATAGTTTTCAGAAAGTTTAACCAATGTGTTAGTATAAAAAGGCAGCAGCTTGAATTGAACAGTGGCAAAACTAGCTTTTGATATCAGCCTCTGCAAGCAGTTTTTCATCTTAATGCTGTGTTGTGATCTAAGTATACCTTGGTGTTATGGGTTGGACAAATGAAATTTTTCTTTTTTCTTTTCCTTTTTCCTATCTAGCAGGGAGACCTGTGTGTAGGTGGGGAGGGGCTGGCTGGGAACTAATGGGTGATACTTGAGAACAAAGAAAGTTGCCTATCCACCCTGCATTCCACACTAACCACCCAGAATGGGGGATACTTGAGGACAAAAGAGATTGCCTGCGCTGGGAATGTTGGCAGAGGGCTTGTTTCCCCAGAGGCTGCAGCTTATCATCGTGAGAGGTGAGGGGAGCTTTTTCGAGACTTTGGAGAGAGGGGGTGGAGGCCGGGCTTGCTCTTATTCTCCGCTTGGCATTCCGTGAGAAGGGTCATGTCTGCAGCGAGTGCTGGTTCTGCTCCGGGAAAACTGCTACACTGCGATGTCTCCGCTTGCTCGCTCCAGAGCATGGATACACTGTGATGTCTCTGCGGGGGTCTCGCCGCGGCAGAGGGGACAGTGTTACACTGTAACTGTCGCTGCCCAGAGCTGCTTGCCTCTGCCGTCTCTGCCACCAGCCTGGGTTTCTGCTCCATGTGGGTCGGCGCCGGGGTCTACTCGTCTCTGCTATTCCTGCCTTCTGCTGGCCCCTCGGTGGGTGGCACCGAGATCCACTGCTCCCCAGTCAACCCTGCCTGCCTGTGCTGCTTGCTGCCCACTGCCGAGATTGGTGCTGAGCCGGGCTGCTGCCCCAGGAGCGATCTCCCCTCTCCCTCTCCGGCTCACCCGAGCCGCCATTGCCACGTGGAGGGGTTGCCACGCTCGCGCCACAGCACCCCCTGCAGCCTTAGGGGAGTAACCGCAGCCTCTCTGCCCCAACGGAGAATTGCCCAACGACAGACAAAGGACTGTTGTTGGGTTTGTCTGTTCTCTTGTTGTTGCTCTTTAACTGTCTTGTTATATATATAGATATATATTCCTAGTAAAGAACTGTTATTCTTTTTACCACATCTTGGCCTGAGAGCCCCTTAATTTCAAAGGTGTAGTAATTTGGAGGAGGGAGAGGAGTCATCCTCTATCGCAGGAAGGTTTCCCACCTTCCTTGACAGACACCTGTCCTTCAAACCAGGACACTTGGGTTACAAGTTTTTGCAAATTCTGGATGATTAGATGGAGAAGAGTTTGCAACAGGAAGCATCCTTCTTTTCCACTTTAGATTTTTCTGCTGGGTTTTATTACTTTTTCCATAATATTTTTGAAATTATGGCCAGGTTGATATGTTTTCTGATATAACTATTAGCTCCCTCTCTGTCTTGGGGAGGGTTCATATCCCATAACCATTTTTACTGAAAATTGTCACTGTTCCTTGCCCCTTCCCCTTTCTTGGTTTGGGTGGTATCGCGAGAAATGTAAGCTTAGCCAAGAACTCATGGGGGTGAGGAGTCTTGGGGGTGGGGCCATGGCTTTTACCTCTCTTCTTCTGGTTCAAGATTGGAGGAGCTCAGCCGCGTGGGCGGAGGTGTGTGTGTATCTAGCCAGATTTATTGCTACATTGTAACTTGGCAGTTTCTTAGCTGAGGGTGGGTCAGTCTTTGCCAGGTTGAGAGCAGAGAACAGCCGTGAGTGTTGCAGGGAGCTTTCGGTTGCTCCTGCTCCGAGGTTGTTGCTACACTGTAGCTCAGCACCTTCCCCAGGTCTGCCCATTCCGCTTTTCTGCTGCCGCAGCACCGCCAGATCCAGCACTGCCCATCCAGCTGTTCCTGCCGCTGCTTCTGCTCTGAGGCTGCTGTTGCAGTCCAGCTCACCATCCAGAGTGGTGCTGAGATGGGCTGTTCCCTGTGAGTTTTTCACGGGGAGCTATGTCCTCTTTTCCTTCTTGCCTGAGCAGCCATTGCCATGTGAGAGGTTGCCGAGCTCACGCCAGAGTGCCCCCTGCAGCTGTGGGGGAATCATCACACCTGCTCTGCCTCACTGGGGCCTGCCAGCGGCCCCTGCTGGTTGTGGTCACAGCTACACCATAAAGGGGAATTGCTCAAAGGGTGAGAAAAGGCTGTTATCGGGTTTTCTGTTTTTTTGTTGTTGCTGTTTGTCTGTCTCGTTTTTTATATATATATCCTAGTAAAGAACTCTTATTCCTTTTCCCTTTTCCCATATCTTTGCCTGAAAGCCCTGTAATTTCAAGGTTATAATAATTTGGAGGGAGATGGTCATCTTTTCCATTCCATGAAGGTTCTTGCCCTCCTTGGCAGACACCTGTCTTTTAAACCAGGACACTTCTAGTCACTCTAAATTTGTTTAAACTGTTATGGTTCTTTTGCAAGAAATAAATATAGATGTATTTTTTTCCCTACAATTTCTGCTCTGACTTGGAAAATGAGTATGCTCAGAAATCCTATATAAAATATATTTATTTTTCTAACTGGAACTTGTCATGGGATGAGTAGACATCTCTGTATGGTCAGGATTTGTCTTGTTTTGAATGAAAACCTACGATCTGTACCTCCACTATCATGTTTATTAAGAATAGCAGCCTGAACTCTACACCTAACACATCTAAAATAAGGTCTGTGTGAGCTTCTGTCTGAAAGAGGCACTAATGGGTGAAGAAGCAGCATCTTTGAAGAATCTTGTCTAAACATGAAGTACAGGACACTGATTAGTCACCATAGTTCATTTTCCTGAGCAGGAAACACTGAAGCTCCGACTCAGAGGCAGCTCTGACTCAGCATGGGCAGGGCCAGAAGTGACAGTGGCCATCCCCCAGCCATGCAAAAGCAGCCCCTGGGCAAGAAGTTTGTGCAGGGAGGGTGCGCTCACACACCAGCTCAGCAGGTGAGTTCACTTGGTGGTCACTTCCCTCTTGGAAGAAGTCCACCAATGGTATCCACTCAGTGGGAAGCTATGTCCTCTGCACTTACCAGAAAGGATGTGGTGACATAGATGGAGCTGCTACAAAAACATGCAACTGTCTGGGTCTGAGGCTGCAGGGAGTGCCAGAGCCTTTCACCAGTGTGATAAATGAGTGAATGATAATGTTGGCTTTCGCATATATGAATTTAACATTTACCAATGATAATGTACTATGTAGAAATAATGTTAAGGTAAAATATAGTTAAGTAGAAACAAAACTAGAGTGAATTGTAACTTTGAAATAGTTGTAATGGATACATGGTAATAAATGTCTTTAAGCTAATAAACTACAGAGCCAGAGATCAGGACAATTCAAGACAACAAAAAAGATAAACTGCATGCATCCCAGGAAGTCTGGAAGTCTGTTATCTCACCAGACCTCACAAGCATCTCAGGAAGTCTGTTATCTCATCGTAAGATCACACGTCCCAGAGAAACTGTCAGCTACAAATTAAGCTATACCAGAGGGGGATGACTGCCTTTCAATTCTGAAGTAATCCAGAGGACCCAAGGCGGCATCAGGCTGGCAGAAGAGGGCAAGGACCGGAGAGGGGGGAGTTGAGTGAAGTGTAAATTACTTTTTGGGCTTAATGAATATGTAACAGTTTAAGAATGTACTTAAGCTCACAGTAAAATGAATGGAGCGCGCCTCTGGCAAATATTGCTATGCGCCCAGAGCTGAGTTTGCCTTTGTTCTACTAATAAATATTCAATATTATGCTACTAAAATTTCAGCCTGCGAATTCATTTATAACAACAGTATTGGATAGCAGTAGAAACAACAGCTGTATAAGGTGTGACCAGGTGGGTGATCTGCTCAGCCTGGTGGCAGAGCTAAGAGAGGATGTATAAAGGTTAAGAAGTATCAGGGACTCTGAGGAGGAGACTGGTGGAGCCACTCTATACCATCCCAGAGACAAATGCACCAGCTGGCTGCACCACAAGAACTGAAGGATCTCCTACCCTCTCACCAGCAGGCAGGAGGAGGGGACCTAAGAGATGGGGAGGGAATGGAAACAGGTCTGCTCGAAGTGATAGGCACTTTGATAGGCCTTCCCAGCCTACCTCACCTTCCCAGGTACCTTTATACAATAGGTATGAGGTTCTGACCTTGAGGACCAGACTGGAAGTCTACCCATAGGCAAGTCTCCTGCCTCCCTGTGGCCTGGGTAAGGGATTTTACTAGAAAACTCTCTAGTCTGGTACACCCCTCTGATTATTATCCAGTGCTATTTTTTCAGGTAGGCAATGATGAAGTCCAAGCAAGAAGCCTGAGAACAAACAAGAGGGACCTCAGGGCTTTGGGATGACTGAAATACAGGTAGTTTTCTCTATCCTGCCAGTTGCAGGGAATAATGGAGGTAGAGGCAGGAAAAACATACAGGTGAATACCTGACTCCAAGCCTGGTGTCACTGGCAGAATTTTGGGTCCTTTGATCGTGCATCGGTTTATGTGATACTGAGCCTGCTGGCAACAGACAGGGTACGCCTGACTCAAAGGGGGAAAAGGATCTTTGCACAGGAGTTAGCAGGGCTTGTTGAGAGAGCTTTACACTAGATTTTAAGGGGGAAGGGGATAAAATCAGGATCACTGGAAATAAGCCTGGGGGTGGCACACCATGGTTTGAGTGATGGTGTGCCAGTGAGCTCCTTCAGTCTATCAAGAGGTAGGGAATGGAGATCCATGCAACAGCAAGGATGCAAAGGCTATCGATGTGTTAGAAACTGCAGAAGCATCTGAGAATGGTCATGCAGGAATTAGAGCTTCTTCCCTTGAAAAAGCAGTGGGATTGATAGCCCAACTGAAGTGCATTTGCACCAATCCACACAGCATTGGCAACAAACAGAAGGAACTGGAAATGATTGTACAAAAGGCAAACTATGACAGTTGGCATCACAGACATGGTGGGATGAGTCACACAACTGGAGTGCTGCAATGAATGGCTATAAACCCTTCAGAAGGGATGGGCAAGGAAGAAGATGTGGTGAGGTAGCCCTTTATGTTAGGGACTGTCTTGATTGTCTGGAACTTAATGATAGTGATGATAAGATTGACTGTTAATGGGTAAGGATCAGAGGGAAGGCCAACAGGGCAGATATCCCAGTGGAAGTTTGTTATAGACCACCCAACCAGGATGAGGAGGCAGACAAAATATTCTATAAGCAGCTGAGGGTATTCTCACTATCACTAGCCCTTGTTCTGATGGGGGATTTAAACTTGCCAGATGTCTGCTGGAAATACAACACAGCAGAAAGGAAGCAGTCAAGGAGGTTCCTGGAGTGTGTGGAAATAACTTCTAGAAACAGCTGGTGAGTGAGACAACTAGGGAAGGTGCTGTCCTAGTTCTGGCCAGGACAGGGTTAATTTTTACAGTAGCCAGGAGGGGGTATGGCTAAGACAGGGAGGTTATTCTATACCACCTCATGTCATTGCCGGGGGTGGGGAAAAGGGACTCTCGCTTCCGAGAAGGGATTCCTTATGGTGGAGCAAGTATGGCAGATGGAGCAGTGGGATAATGCTGGTTCCAAGACGAAGGGAGCAGTTTAGGTGGCGTGGCTGTTGTTGCTGTTACTGATCATTTTCTTATCTCATTGCTGTTTCCAGTAAATTGTTCTTATCTCAACCCCTGATCTTTGCCTTTATTGCCTCCAGTTCTCCTCTCCAATCCACTGCAGGGAGGAGGGGGAGGGGAAAAAGGAGGGGGAGCAAGTGGTGTATGGTTTGGAAACTCTCAGTAGGGGCACAGAATTGGGGAGGACCATTCCTAAACCACGACAAGTGCCCCTCTGGACCTGCTGTTTGTGAACAGAGAAGGACTGGTGGGTGATGTGATGGTTGGAGGCCGTCTTGGACAAAGCGATCAGGAAATGATAGTTTTTGGTTCTTGGAGATGTAAAGATGGGTGCCAGTGTTGCCTTTTAACCACCTAAAAACCAGAAGCTAGACAAAATTAAGGGGATAAAGAAAGTGGTTACTGTTCATTGAAGGCCTTCAGGTACATTTATAGCCAAACTGCATACAAGATGCACACCCAAAAATGCACACATAATAGAGGACTCCAACACTTTTATAGGTTTAACAAATTTGCATATTTGACCCCAATCTCCCAATTAGAGGCTTGGGTTTGCACCCCCTCCCATTTGACCACCACTGAGACCCCCCTAACTTCTAGCTCTACTGTTGTTTATACTTTAGGGAACATGGGAGAGTGAAATGTCCCCGGTTCCCAGAACACTAACAATGATAAGGTGTTAGGAATGTCCTGTTGGGGTCTTTGGATCTAAAGGAACAAGATCATGGAAGGATTTTAGGAATGTATTTTGTCTTTCCGTCTAATGGGGTAGGGAAACTACTTAGCTAAGAATTGTTGAAGTTACTGTTTTTGTTTCTTCTTTTGTTATATTGGGAGTTCTTTGTTCAGAGTTTGGAATGAAACGCAGGAGGCGCTGAGATGTCTTTCTAATCAGGTTGTTTATTAAGTTCTTATCTATAGTACAGTAGCACAGAGAATTCTCTAAGTTAGGAAGGTGGAAAATGGCCTCGAACTGTGAGTTCTAAGGTTATTTAAAACTTAATTTACCCAATTATAGATTGCCAACTAACATGTTTTTACTTATAATCCAGTAACTTTCCATTTAGCATCCGCAATGCGGGCTTTTTACACCAATGGTTAAACTACCTAGATTTGTGAAGAAGAAGGAAGAAAGAAGTATAAACCCACACCCAAAATCTTCTATCTTGTTACAAATTTATAAACTTAGTTTTTTACATTTCTACATATTTCACCCAGTGATATAACAAGTTGCTTTTTAATTACACAGTAGTAATTCTAGTGTTATCATTAGATAAGGGGAGTCTTTCCCAAGGCCTTAGATCAAATACCGTGTGCTTTTGAAAATTATCACCTGTTAATACCGAAAGGTTATGATTATTTAATCTCAGAGTCCCGACAAAGAATCTATATAGTTATACAATAAAAGGCTACAGGGTTACAAATATATGAAAAATATAAAAGCGAAAATCTCTTTGGCATCACCAGCAGAACTGACACCTTGAATTTCTGGAGGGCAGACATTGGCCTTTTTAGGACACTGGCAGAGTCCCTGAAGGGCAAAGGAGTCCAGGAAGGCTGGATATTCTTCAAGAAGGAAATCTTAAAGGTACATGATCAGGCCCTTCCCATGTGCTGAAGGACAAACTGGTGGGGAAGAAGACTGGCCTGGATGAACAGAGAGCTTTGGCTCGAAGTCAGGGGAAAAAAAGAATGTATCACCTTTGGAAGAAGGGGCAGGCAACTCAGAATGACTGCAAGGATGTAATGAGATTATGCAGGGAGAAAATTAGAAGGGCCAAAGCCCAAGTGGAACTTAATCTGGCTACTGCCGCAAAAGAAAACAAAAAAAATGTTTTGCAAATATATCAGCAACAAAAGGAGGGCCAAGGAGAATCTCCATCCTTTATTGGATACAGAGGGAAACAGTGACAAAGGACGAGGAAAAGGCTAAGGTACTTAATGGTTTCTTTGCCTCAGTCTTTAATAACAAGAGTAGTTGTCCTGAGGGTACCCAGTCCTCTGAGCTGGAAAACAGAGATGGGGAGCAGAATGAAGCTCCCATAATCCATGAGGAAATGCTTAGTCACCTGCTATGCCGCTTAGACACCCTAAAGTCTATGGGCCCTGAGAGGAACCAATAAAATTTTTATTTATGCCTCAACATCATATGCTGTTTCTGACATGGGGTGGAAAAATTACCATGTGCAGGAGGTGGCTAGGAGAAAACTGAGGGAGCCCTGTGCCTTCAGGGAGACTTCACCTGACAGTCAATCAGGGGAGACAAAACTTCCACAACTGAGCTGCAAGTGACCCCCCTTGCAGGCAGGGCAGATCCCCGGATGCCCAGGAAAAAATGCCTGGGAAATCGGGCTATGGGAGGGGTCTTAGCACATAAAAGCAGTTAACTGCCCCACGAGGTGTCTGCCATTTTCTTTCAGTTTCTTGGGAGTGGGGGCTCACCTGGAGGTTCAGCTTGGGCCCCCTCCCCCTGCTTGCCTTTTTCTCTCTGCGGTCCTGCTTCTTCCCTGCCTTTTTTCCTGTCCACACCCCTGAGGCAGCCCGGCACCACAGCAACCTGCTTCGCCTACCGCCACCCATGCCCTGCTCCACGGCAATGGAAGAGACACGCAGTCTGCTGCTGCTTAGAAGTCGCGCCCAGCCAGCCACGGGAGCCACAGTCTCGCTGTGGCTCACAGCACACGTGCTGCCTGCCAAGCAGATGCCAACAGGGTGCCCTGGGGTTCTAGCGGTAACATTCTGTCCCTGTCTTCTGTCCCTTTCTCCATCTCTCTTTTCCCCTCTCTGCTCTCTTTTCTATCCCCCTACGGTAGGCGCACTTATCTTTATTAATAAACAGTTCTCAGATATAATATTTGCTGCTTATGCACTTGATTTCATCCGAGAAATCTATTAAAAAGAATCCTTCCTGACTTCTCTTAAAGCAGGATGGGACACATCCTGATGGGATTCACCCAAAGGTACTGAGGGAGCTGTCAGAAGAGCTTGCCAATCCACTTTCAATCATTTACCAACAGTCCTGGTTAACCAGGGAGGTCCCAGTTGACTGGAAGTTAGGAAATATAATGCCCATCTACAAGAAGGGTCAGAAGGAGGATCAGGTGCACTACAGGCCTGTCAGCCTGACCTTGGTGCCAGGGAAGGTCACAGAGCAGATCATCTTGAGTGCCGTCACAACACATGCAGAACAACCAGGGGATCAGGCCCAGCCAGCATGGGTTTAGGAAAGGCAGGTCCTGCCTGACCAACCTGATGTCCTTCTATGAAAAGGTGACCTGCTTAATGCACGAGGGGAAGACTGTGGATATTGTCTATCTGGACCTTAGTAAAGCCTTTGACAGTGTGTTCCACAGCATTCTCCTGGAGAAACTGGCTGCTCATGGCTTGGATGGGTACACTGTTCGCTGGGTAGGAAATTGGATGGATGGCCAAGCCTAGAGAGTGGTAGTGAATGGAGTTACATCCAGTTGGCGTCCAGTCACCAGTGGTTTTCCCCAGGGCTCAGTATTGGGGCCAGTCCTGTTTAATATCTTGATCAATGATCTGGATGTGGTGATCAAATGTATTCTCAGCAAGTTTGACAATGACACTAAGATGTGTGGCAGTGTTGAACTTGAGGGTAGGAAGGCTCTGCAGAGGGATCTGGACAGGCTGGATAGATGGGCTGAGGCCAACCAAATGAGGTTAAATAATGTGAAACGCCGGGTCCTGCACATGCATCACAACCCCATGAAACGCTACAGGCTTGGGGAGGAGTGGCTGAAAAGTTGCTTTGTGGAAAATGATATGGAGTCTTGGTCAACAGCTGGCTGAACATGAGCCAGTAGTGTTCCCAGGTGGCCAAGAAGGCCAATAACATCCTGGCTTGTATCAGCAATAGTGTGGCCAGCATGACCAGGGCAGTGATTGTCCCCCTGTACTTGGCACTGCTGAGGCCACACCTCAAATACTGTGTTCAGTTTTGGGCCCTTCTCTACAAGAAAGACATTGAAGTGCTGGAGTGTGTCAAAAGAAAGGCAACAAAACTGGTGAAGGGGCTGGAGCACAAATCTGAGGAAGCAACTGAGGGAGCACTCAGCAGTGGCATGACTTCATTCAGGTCATGATAAACTACTGTTAGTCTTCATTCTCCATTAGACTTTTGCACTGGCCATTTGTGGCTATTCTGGTGTGTGAGTCCTACTGATCACTTCTAGGCTCTCCAGTAGATGAATCAGCTTATGGATGGGAATCAGGAAATCTCGGTGACATTACCACCAGTGCACTCTTGTATTAGCAATCATCATCCATTGTTCTTTTACCTTTAGCAAACTCACAGCAGAAGGTTCCCCTGAGAGACCAGGCAAGGTAGACAGCTACTTAATTTCCTCTGTCTCCAAGGCAGCTATACCAAAAGCTCATTCATGTCCTTTTGGATGTTTAAAATACTCTTTCCTCTCTCAGCTGAAACCAGGACAGTGAGCTTCAAAGCATAGTATAAGTTTATAGTGCTTTACACTGTGTGCATGGTATGTGCATGCTTCCTTGTTGTCTCTAGACCTTTATACAAACTGTTTCAAAGGCAGAACAAAAAATAACACAGGTTTGATTTTAAAAGATATCAGACTTGTTTATAGTTTGCATCTGGAGGCTTCAGCTACTGAAAGAGAAGTAGGGAACTGAAATGGCTGTAGATATCTTGGTTCAAGGACAGATATTTCCCCCTCAGCTAGCGTATTTAAAAACAAGCAAAACAACGAGATGCAATGTAGATGTTTCAGGAGGACCAAGAAAAACAGTGCATTCATTTATGTAAACCTGAAGTTAAATGTTCTCAACTGTACATAAAAGTCAGTCCTGAATGGCCTTTTCAAGTGTGATCTGACGTAGAGGTGGCTGAGCCTGCAGCAGAGAGTGCTGCAGTGTTTGAGCCAGCCACAGGAGTGACCGAGCAGCCTATTATTCCTTGTTCCCTTATAAGGTTCAGTTCTAGAGTGTTCTSCCTCACTCGGCATCCCATTTATTCCTGTACCCCACTCCTCCCCTCGTTTACCCCAATTGGTTGAAGTTGTATTACCCCGCCTTCTCTCTGCCCCCTGACCCTCAACCCA
This sequence comes from Amblyornis subalaris, assembly GCA_018881555.1. Lineage (NCBI taxonomy): Eukaryota > Metazoa > Chordata > Aves > Passeriformes > Ptilonorhynchidae > Amblyornis > Amblyornis subalaris. The sequence goes on from JACAXG010000587.1 coordinate 31,037, forward strand.
TTGGTCCCTGTTGTCTCTCTGCCCCCACTGCCCCGGGATAAAACCCTAATTCCTCCATCATTCTGTGTTCTCTCCTTCCCTGACGATTCATGGAATAAACCTATTTCGTGGAACACATAAGGAGAACCCCTCTGACTCTTTGCCTCAACTAAGTACGCGTTTGTGTGTATGTGTGCGCGCACCGCCGAATGCGTCAGGCACCGCCGGACAAACGCCACGCTTTCAGGAAGACTGCAAGGGACCCCAAAACCCATCCAGGATTATTTTTTTTATTTATAACAACAAATGGTGCATCAACGTGGAGCACCCTGAGGACAGTCTCAGAAGACGTGTGCATCCGGCGTCGCTGCTACCCCGAAGGAAGATCTACGTCTTATTAGGTCTTGCCTGAGAGGCAGCCGACAACCCTCCGAAGGCACCTAGGAGGTGACCGGAGGACCGGCCAGGACTTGAGGACCCCTCCAAGAGAGTTTTTTTTGACCCAGTTGGTGAGTGTGAAAAATATCAGGTCTTTTTTCTATCTTTTTGTTAACCCTTTTCCTCTCGGTGGTGGGAAGAGTTTTCTGGGTGTGATGGGTAGTGGATTAACCCATCCCCAGAGGGAGGTTTTTAACCAAATTGAGCAAACCCTTGCTCGAGAAACTTTTCGTTTTTTGAAGGGAGACTTCAAATGTTTCCTTCTTTGGTTATTTAAATATTTTCCTAGTATTTCCCGTGATGTAGTTTTATTTGTCATTATCGTAGTATATCTTGAGGGTATTAGGAAATGTTCGGGTTCTGTTAATCCCCAGTTAAAAGACCCTCCCCCGCTTCCCTCTCCGTGTATTCCTCAACCCTTTTCCCTGTCTCAGGAGAGACCTGGAGACGGATTCCACTCAAGGGCACAGGGCTGCTACCGACTCCCTGACGTCTCCCGGTCTCCCCTGTCCCCTTCTCGAAATGGGCTTGATCACCCCATCTCGAGCTCTCCCCAATCCCTCTTACCTCTACCCACTTCCCCAGTTTCGTCTCCCCCTGTTTTTACCCAAAATGGCGCCGACCGCGTGGCGGCGACCCAAAATGGCACCGACCACGTGGCGCCAGCCATTCCACTGCCTTGCGACCTCTCCCTTCCCTTCCCTGCGCACGTTACCGCGTCGGGTCCCTCCTCCCACACGTCGATGGGCATGCCTGCGTCGGACCCTTCCCCCTCCATCGGGAATCCCGTGCCTTCTGCAGACCCCGCCTCCCCTTCCAATGTCCCCACCCTCTCCATTGGTGGCTCCGCCCCTGGGAACCAACCCTCTCCCAGTTCCCACACTACTGGGACCGGAACGGGGTGTGGTTGCGGCCGGAAGGGCGCCATTTCGGCATTCTCCGCCTCTCAATACCAGGCAACTCCGGTGAAAAGGGGAAAAAAACCCAGGCGAAAGAGGGGAAGGAAACATAGGAAAAAGCGGGATCCTATTCCACAGCTAAAAAACTGGAAGGTTTGTGGATGGGGGTCAAAAAACTATTCGGAAGAAAAAGTCATAGAGAACATCCAGCTGTTTGCGGAATGCCAGCAATGGAATTGCAAAACCTGCAAGGAACTGTTAAAGTCTGTAGTGTGCCCAGTGTGGAATTGTCCAAGTTGCCAGTACCACCACCGGCGGCACTCAGGGTTCGGGAAACAGAACATGAAACGGTTTTGGGCAGCGATATCAAATGCCAAGCCGCACCGCGGCGTGAGAAACGCGAAACAACCCCGTGTGAACCCCAAGCTGCCCACCCGGCGCCGCCACTGCGGCTCCAGCCAAACCCATCCCGCGCCGCCGCCGGTGGACGCAGCCTCTATCTCGCACTCCGCGGTGGCGGCGGGCAGAAGCGACCTCAGCAAAAGCAAACAGGTTGGCACTGGCAGCACGCCTAGCGCCTGGCGGCCTTTCATTGCTGCTGTCGCTGCTGTGGAGCGAAAGGAGAAACATAAAGACGAACAGAAAGAAGAAAGGAAAGCCGAAGCAAGCGCCGAGCCTCCACGCGACTTAGGCGCCGCACGCCATCAACCGCAGCCTGCCACTCGCTCTGCCACAAGCCGTCAGAATCGGCAATTGTCGCCGCCTCTTCAAACACTGCCAATAACACCGCCTCTTCAACCGCTGCCGCCGCCATGTTCGCCACCACTTCCCAGCCAGCCGGCATCAGCGTTGTGCGTCACCAATGCCGCCGCCTACTCCAACACACTATACTGCCAGCTCGACCAACCGGCACCCGTCGTGAAGGAAGCACTCACTGTGGTCTGGAGCTACTCCCCGCCGCTCGTGGCACCCGCTGACGACTACAATTGACCAGCCACCAACATCACGCCAAGAAAAACATCGGCACCGTGCAGCTACAACACTGTCGCCTGTTCCACCACGGCATACCACCAGCACGACCAGTTAACGCCTGCCGACAACTGCTACCCACACTGCTGGCCCGGAGCCCGGCCCGACCAACAGTCTCTACACGCGAGCCTCACGGAGCCGTCCAGCTGCTGCCGCTGGCCCATCATCATTCCACCAAAGCAACCTAGTACCCCGCGGCTAGAGCCGCGAAGCAATAAGTCTTTCCTGTTTGGTATCTTTCCAAATTTTATTTTTATCCCTTCACTACCATTTGTTTTTCCCAAGTTTCTTTATATAACACTTCACCCCGTTTCCCCCGTGCCTCTATTCCCTTATTACC
>JACAXG010000587.1:50955-69753 GCA_018881555.1 Amblyornis subalaris
CTTTTTCTCTCTTTTCTTTCTTTCTTTCTTTCTTTCTCATTTTCTCTTTCTCTCGCTCTCTCTTTCTCTCTTTTTCTCTTTCTTTCCCTTTCTCTTTTTTCTTTCTCTTTCTTCCTTTCTCTCCTTCTTTCTTTCTCTCTTTTTCGCTTTTTCTCTCTTTTCTTTCTCTCTTCTTTCTTTCTCTTTCTTGCTTTCTCTCTTCTTTCTTTTTTCTTTCTTTCTCTTTTTCTTTCTCTTTCTCTTTCTCTTTCTTGCTTTCTCTCTTTCTCTCTTTTCTTTCTTTCCTTTCTTTCTTTCTTCCTTTTTTCTTTGTGTTTCTTTCTCTCTCTTTGTCTGTCTTTTTCTCTTTCTCTTTTTCTTTCTTTCTCTTTCTTGCTTTCTCTCTCACTTTCTCTCTTTCTCTCTTTTTCTTTCTTTCTTGCTTTCTCTCTTTTCTTTCTCTCTCTCTTTCCTTTTTCTCTTCTCTCTTCTCTTCTTTCTCTTCTCTTCTCTTCTCTTCTCTTCTCTTCTCTTCTCTTCTCTTCTCTTCTCTTCTCTTCTCTTCTCTTCTCTTCTCTTCTCTCTTCTACATTTTCTTAAGTGATATTTTTATACTTTTGATTTATTAAAAATTAGAGTATTCACGAGTATTCACGGACAAAGACTCTCCAACTAATTAAAGTTAGAAAGTGGTATGTTTATTCGGCGCCGGGACAGCTGCGTGCTAAGACGCAGTGCCAAAGTACCAGACAATACAAAGTCTATTTATCTACAAAAGTTCTAAATATTCAAAATATAAATACATATTCATAACATAAACACCTCCCATTCCCCACTTCCTATGATAATTAGCTAAAAAGTCATTAAGCATGTGTGGTTTATTCCTTGAAATGGGTCGGTGGTCCTGAATTTGAATAATGGTCTTATCAAAATGAAGTAAAACTAGTCTTCCTCTTTCTGCCCTTTTTGCCTTTTGAGTTTTCACAATAAAACCTAACCTAGGGTACTCCCAGTTCCTTCCTTCACCATCCTTGAATAAATTTTTCAAATAAAGAGATTAATAACTGTGTGGTTTCCTTCAGATCTTAGTAACTCAAGTCTCCTGTTTCTCATTATGGGCACAGCTAAACAAATACAAGATGACAAGCAATCAGTCAAAACCTACTTCAGGCTTAACTTCTTACACAATTATTAACTTCTTAATTAACTCCAGCTAAATTTATCTATTACATTCACTTTAACTGATTTTAACAAAGCTAATTTTAAGTTAAAACTCAAATTTCTAAAATCTGTGCTTCATTTTCATATTGCTATATTACTATAGATAATAATAACCAAAACAGCTCCATACCTGCTTCCATTGCAATCAAATTGTTCTAAAATAAACCCTACATATGTATATTTACAAACGCTGATCATCCAGTGTCGTTTCACTCTAATCTGCCCCAAGGGATCTATTAACAAGAACCTGGGTAACCCTCGCCTTCAGGTGCAGATCATAACAAATGCTACAGAACAGAAATTTGATCTGTGTGAAGTCCTGGTTTAAAAGACAGGTGTCTTTCAAGGAAAGCAGGAACCTTCCTGGAAGAGAAAGGATGACCCCCTCCCTCCAAGTTATTATACCCTTTAAATTATGGGGCTTTCAGGCAAAGATATGGGAAATGGAATAACAGTTCTTTACTTGGATATATATAACAAGATAAACAAACAGCAGCAATAATAAAACAGGAAAAAACCCAATAACAGCCTTTTCTCACTTGTTGAGTAATGTCCCTTTCTGGTGTAGTTATGACCACAACCAGCAGGGGGCACTGTTGGGACCGGGGTGAGGCAGGGCAGGTGCAATGGTTCCCCACGGCTGTAGGGGGTGCTGTGGTGCAAGTGTGGTGACCTCTCCATGTGGCAGGCAGCTCAGGCAAAGGAGGAGGGGAGACGGCTTCCCTCATGCAGAAACTGCAGCAGATCAAAGTCTGAGCCCAACACACAGGGGTAGCTGCGGCAACACGCGGCAGGAAAGAACTCAGGAAGAGGTGGCCCTGGTCCCCAATCTCAGTACAGGAGCAGCCACAGAAAAACACAGTGGGCAGGGGCCTGGTGGGGAGCGGCCCTGGTCCCAGATCTCAGCACAGGAGCAGCCACAGACCCAGAAAAAAAAAATGGAGCAGGTGGACCTGAGTAGGAGAGCTGAGCGACAGCATAGCCAAATGCTCCTTGCAAAAAAACGAGTGACTTTTCTCTGCTCCCAACCGGGAACAGTGACCCATCCCCAGCCAAGACACTGCTAAGTCACAATGTAGCAGTACCCCGAATCAATACACACACGCTTCTGCACACGCGGTCCTGCTGCTCTGATCCCGAACCGGGAGAGAGAGCAACTCCCAGCCCCCACCCCCACCAGGATCCTGGCCAGGCTCACAAGCATCACGATACCCCTGAGCCAGGAAGGGGGAGGGGGAAGAAAGAGAAACAGAATTTTGGGCACAACTCGAATATGGGATAACAATCCCCAAGACATCCCACCCCTTATTCTATATCATTTGATTAATGCCCAGATTAATACATTTCAACTGCAAACACACATATCCATAAATATAACTATATACAAATACAACTTGATCACTGACCATCCCTAGGATATAGATAGAGTTCATCTAGGATATAGATAGAGTTCATCAGGTCCATGACTGATATAACTGGAGCAGTCCACTTGCATTGTTCATGGTAGTTAAAGCAATAGCAGTGACATTCAGTAACCAGTGGTATACAGGACTTCCACCATTACAGGTTGTTCTCACCCAAAATCAAATCCCCCTGAGGTACACAACGTTTCCCTATCCCTCTGCATTACCCACCAAGTGCAACCTGGTCCCTGAGAAAAAACAACCCCACGGATGGGTTTGTCTTTGCTTGAGGTAGACTTAATCCAGTCTTCCCTAACATAGCACTCATATGTACCACTAGAACCTTCTCTCTGTTATACAGAAGGGTTCGGATTAGGCAGGGCCAGCTCGGTTAGTGGAAGCTCTGGTGTTAACTAACCACATAGCCTTTGCTAAATGGAGATCCCACTGCTTGAAAGTCCCACCCCCCATTGCCTTCAATGTTCTTTTTAATAGTCCATTGCACTACTCAACTTTCTCAGCAGCTGGTGCATGGTAGGGAATGTGGTACACCCACTCAATACCATGTTCCCTAGCCCAGGTGTTTATAAGGCTATTCTTGAAATGAGTCCCATTGTCTGACTCAATTCTCTCGGGGGTACAATGCCTCCACAGGACTTGCTTTTCACAGCCCAGGATGGTGTTCCAGGCAGTAGCGTTAGGCACGGGGTAGGTCTAAAGCCATCCAGTGGTTGCTTCTATCACTGTGAGCATGTAGCGCTTGCCTTGGCGGGTTTGTGGCAGCTGTAATTTTGGCTCTAGAATCCCAGTGGTCGGCCTAGAGTCTCACCAGGCACCTTCTGCCACAGGCTCCAGGAAAGACCATTGTTCCTGGCTTCAGAGTAGAGCACATTCTTCATCTCTGGTCCTGTCCTGACTGGGCCAAGGGCTACCGCATGAGCAATCTCCTGCTTGATCTGGGCAAAGGCCTGTTGCTGTTCAGGGCCCCAGTGGAAATCGTTCTTCTTGCAGGTCACCAGATAAAGAGGGCTCACAATCTGGCTCTACTCAGGAATGTGCATCCTCCAGAAACCTATGGCACCTAGGAAAGCTTGTGTTTCTTTCTTCCTAGTCAGCAGAGACATTGCTGTGATCTTCTTGATGACTTCAGTGGGTATCTGGTGCCATCCATCTTGCCACTTCATTCCCAGGAACTGGATCTCTCGGGCAGGTCCCTTGACTTTGCTCTTTTTGATTGCAAAGCCAGCTTCCAGGAGAATCTGGATGATTTTTCCCCTTTCTCAAATACTTCCATTGCCATGTACTCCCTCACAGTGATGTTATTTATGTACTGCAAGTGCTCTGGAGCTTCACCCTTTTCCAGTGCAGCCTGGATTAGTACATGGCAGATGGTGGGACTGTGCTTCCACCCCTGGGGCAATCGGTTCCAGGTGTACTGCACGCCCCTCCAGTTGAAGGCAAACTGGGACTTGCACTCTTCTATTAGAGGAATGGAGAAGAATGCATTAGCAATGTCAAGTGGCATAGCACTTTGCTGCCTTGGACTCCAGTTCATACTGAAGCTTCAGCATGGCCAGCACAGCGGCACTCAGTGGGGTAACTTCATTCAAGCCATGATAGTCCACTGTCAGTCTCCATTCCCCATCCGACTTGCGCACAGGCCAAATAGGACTATTGAAGGGTGAATGGGCCTTGCTGACCACCCCTTGGCTCTCCAGCTCGTGGATCATCTTGTGGGTGGGAATCACAGTATCTCGATTAGTTCGATACTGCTGGCGATGCACTGTTGAGGTGGTGGTCGGTACTCGTTGTTCCTCTACCCTTAGGAGTCCTACTGCAGAAGGATTTTCTGACAGTCCAGGCAACTTGTTCAATTGCCTAATACCCTCTGTCTCCACAGTAGCTATCCCAAAAGCCCACCTGAGTCCTTTCAGGTCTTTGAAATAACTGCTCTGGAGGAAATCTGTGCCTAGAATACATGGGGCCTCTGGACCAGTCACAATAGGGTGTTTCTTCCACTCCTTCCCAGTTAAGCTCACCTCAGCTTCCAGCAGAGTCAAGTCCTGTGAGCCCCCTGTCACCCCAGCAATAGAAACAGGTTCTGCCCCCACATGTCCCAATGGCATCAAAGTACATTGAGTACCAGTGTCGACCAAAGCTTCATATTTCTGTGGTTCTGATGTGCCAGGCCATGGGATCCACACAGTCCAAAAGACCTGGTTCTCCCCGACCTCTACCTGGCAGGGCCCCTCTAACACTGGTCTTGTGAATACATATGGGAGGTACCTTCCCATGGGTCAGGTCCTTTTCCATGGGAAACTGGCGCTGCACTCACTCTCACTGACTTCCCCTTTTCTTTCTCCTTCAGCTCTTGTACTCAGGCTGCTAGGACATGGGTAGGTTTCCTGTCCCACCATCTCATGTCTTCTCTGTGGTCGAGTAGGAAGTACCACAATTCAGTCCGTGGGGACTGTTAAGTCACAATGTAGCAGTACTCCGAATCGATACACACACACCTCGGCACACATGGTGCTGCTGCCCCGATCCTGAACTGGAAGAGAGAGAGCAACTCCCGGCCCTGCCCCCACCAGGATCCTGGGCAGACTCACAAGCATCGTCATACCCCTGAGCTGGGAAGGGGGAGGGGTAAGAAACAGAAACAGTAACAATTTTTGGGCACAACCTGAATATGGGATAACAATCCCCAAGACACCATCCCACGGTGAGTGAGCAACTATGTGTTACTTAGTTGCTGGCTAGAGTTAAACAATAAGTCCTTTTTAGCACCCAACATCAGGCATGAAGGGTTGAGATAAGGACAGATATGACCTGAGCATGTTAAAACAAATTTGTTTTAAGCAATTCATTGTATTGGTTTAATAGTCACTGGTCACAATGTTCATTTAATTACTATCAGAGTTGTTATGCTTGTTCTCTGGGTTGTGTTATGTAACACCTGACTTGCACTAAGTGCTCGCTGTTGTGGGGTTTATTGTCTTGGGGGCCTGGGCTAAGGCCAGTACTTAGTAGTAGTGGCTTATACCATAGAATCACTGGTCATGAAACTAATCTGGTATGTGTACTCAGCATTGCTGACACATAGTGGACACCCCATCTATTGGTGTTGCCTTATATGTTTGAAAAGTAGAGGCTGAGGTTGGATAAGAGGGTAAAAAAGTAAAAATTTATTAAAAGGTTCAGAGAAAGCAAAGCTTTCCCAGGAGTGTCCCCGGGAGCGACCGCGTCCGCAGGGTTTTGGGCCCAATCCTGCATGCAGAGTCAAGCTAGTGTAAGTTATACAAAGGTAAAAAAGGGTAAAAAGCGTACAAAAGAGGTTCTATGTGCGTTCAGGCTTCTAGTATTATAGGATTTTAGTGAATTAACATAGTTTTGAAATATTCTCCAATGAAAAGCAGAATTTTGTCACTATTCCTTGTGGCAGGTTTCTATTGGAAGTTTTCTGCTTACTTAAGTAGCTTCATTTTTTTGATATCAAGTCCAACTCTGGAATGCTTAAAGGCTGATAACTTGGTTTTATTTTGTCTATAGGATAGGGATAAGGAATTTGCTAGTTACAAGGTTGCAGGGTAGAGGTTACAGGATTATAGGGTTACTAATATATAAAAATATAAAAGTAAAAATGCTACTAATATAAAAAGCATAAAAGCAAAAATCTCTCTGGCATCATTTGGAACTACTAATAATTATCATGGAATCATAGAATAGTTTGAGTTGGAAGGAACCTTTAACGGTCATCTAGTCCAACCCCTCTGCAGTGAGCAGGGACATCTTCAACTAGATCAAGTTGCTCAGAGTCCTGTCTGACCTCACATTTGAATCTTTCCAGGGATGGCTTTTAAAGAAATTTCTTGGCCCTAGGTTTCCCACAGCAGTGTCTTAGGCATCTGATTTCAGGAGAAAAAATCCCAAACCAATTGAGTGGTATAGCAATAGAAACAGCTCGAGCTGGGTGCCTCTAGAGAGGGACTCAGAACAAAGAAGTCACTGGGCTTTTATACCTTTACAGTCCATGCACTCATTCTTCATGCAATCTTCACACGCCTCTTGGTCCAATGGTGATTTTTTGTCTGGGGTCACCTAAGACCTTATTGAATTCTCTCTACAAGTCCATGCAGGCAGGCCATTAACCATTCTTACCTTCTGGATTGGGGCAGCCTTGGTCACGGTCACGGTCTGGACAAACTTAGAAGACTCAAAGAGCTTCCTCTGCAAAAGATAGGGTTCGAAACTCCCTTCCCCTCCCCTTAAGAATTTCTTGGAGGAAAGTGAAAAAAACTTGTTTATTTAGCAAAACCCAGCTGCTGGGGGAGTGCACGCAGGCACCGGGGAAGGGAAAATAAAAATAAAAATAAAAATGAATAATGTTAGATAATAAACCTCTCGTGAGGAGGATAACCTGAATGAATCAAAGTCCTGAGTCCTTGGCAGGTGTGGTCTYCTGCTCTGTCTCTAGCTAGSTGCTTGAGTAYGGAGTAGGCCCTGTCCAGGCCYGGGGGGTGTAGGCCCYGGAGAGATGGTATGTAGAACAGAGCCCAGTTGTCTGTTGTACAGTTCCAAAGGAAGAAGAAAAAGAAAATACAGTCCCAGGAAAAAAAACTGTCTTCTTCCCTTGCCTCAAGCAGAGGAGGGAAAAAACCAAAAGCAAGTTTTAACTCTGTCCGAATATCCCTCAGCTGAGTAAAAAACTGGGCAAAAGCTCACAAGAAAAAAAAAGGTAAAGGTAAAAAAGTGTCCCTTCACCTTCAACTATAGAAAGCGACTGCCAAGATGTTCTCTCCTCAGAACCATAACATAGCGAGCTGATAAAGGTGAAAGAATGTAAATATCCTTCGAAGAAAACCAAAACATAGCTCCTGGCTTCTCAAGCCAGCTTAAAGACACAAAGTTAATACTTTTCATTAAGCAGGCGATTGGGATATATAGCATCATAAAGTCACCCTAGAACAGGCCCTCTTTTAACTCAGTAAGAAGCTTATGTTTACCCTCCCTCTTATCTATACTAAGGTCTCAGCCATTATCTGCTACCTGTTCTTGAAGGTCTTTTCCCTTGAGTCCTCTTATCTTGTGGTATAAGTGGATCCAGTCTTTATTTCCTCCTGTGCTTAGCCATTCATGCTAACAAACACAGTTCATTTAAAGTTCACCTATGCTAAGTTTTGAGCAGGGCCCACTCATGCTAAGATGTAAGCAATTTAAGATTCAACTTAGCCCTAAGAAATCACACAATTAATTTCTAATGTTCTACAAGTAAACTTATTTTAATCCCCAATAATAGGTCATTGTCAGAGACTGGAAAAGGTGATCTGTTTCAAGACATCTTGGGGGCTCGGAATGTGCGGTAGGGGGTGGGTCAGACCTTGCTTTGGTGAGGTGGTGCCCTGCCCCCCATACCCTCAGCCCTGCAGTGTCTGTCAATCATGGCACAGTGGACGCAGCCCCTCAGTGTCACCTAACCCACCCCTGAGTGGCTGAGACCAGCAGTCCCACCTGGGAGGAAGGCCCAGGGTGGGCCAAGGCTTTAAGAAGGGTCACCACCAGGCAAGCACGTTGTCCTTTAACCCTACCTTCATCTTGGAGCTTTACATTGCCGGAACCCAGGAGTTGGTAGCTATGTCTGTTTTTCTATATCTTTCCTGTCTTTCTGTTTTTCTCCCTTTCTTGTTCTTCTATCTCTCTTCTCACAGAACATAACATCGAATGGATTCTAAGGTTTTTTATGTTCAATGGGCTAAGTCTATACTGCGATAAGTGAAGTTATGTAGTATTTACTCTTTTGCCAATGTTCCTTAATTTTCTATAGTTTGCCAGTAAACTTTTGTGTGTTTTTACCTCTTGAGAATATTTGGTTGGAATTTTCTCCTTTGCGCCTACCCAGAGCAAAAGAACCTTGGTTTAGCCCTAGGTTTGAGTGACTGGGGTGTAAGACATCTATCACCTCTCTGAGCAGCCTGTTCCAGTGTTTTACCCCCCTTTCTGTAAAAAATTTCTTCCTTATATCTAGTTTGAATCAACCTTTTTTAGTTTAAAATAATTACTGCTTGTCCTATCTCTATAGAGCCTACTAAGAAGTTTGTCCACCTCTTTCTTTTAAGCCCCCTTTTAAGTACTGAAAGGCTGAAATGAGGTCTTCCCAGAGCCTTCTCTTCTCCAGGCTGAACAAACCCAAATCTCTCAGCCTTTCCTCGTAGGAGCAGTGCTCCATCCCTCTAATCATCTTCCTAGCCCTCCTCCGGACTCACTCAAACAGGTCCATGTCTTTTCTGTGCTGGGGACCCCAGAGCTGGATGCAGTACTCAAGGTGAGATCTCACCAGAGTGGAGTAGAGGGGCAGAATCACATCCCTCAACCTATTGGCCATGCTTCCTTTGATGCAGTCCCAGAATACATTTGGCTTTCTGGGCTGCAAGCGTACATTGAAGGCCCATGCCCAGCCTCCCATCCACCAGCACTCCCACGTCCTTCTTAGCAGGGCTGCTCTCAATCCCTTCATCCCCCAGCTTGAATTTATACTTGGAGTTGCCCCAACCCAGGTGCAGCACCTTGCCCTTGGCCTTGTTGAACCCTATAGGTCTACTTTTCGAGCTTGTCCAGGTCCCTCTGGATGCCATCCTCTCCCTGAGGCATGTCAACCACACCACACAGCTTGGTGTCATCTGCAAACTTGCTGAGGGTGCACTCAATCCCTTTGTCTATGTCATTAATGAAGATATTAAACAGTACTGATCCCAATATGGACCCCTGAAGGATGCCATTTGTCACCAATGTCCATGGGGACATTAGGCCATTGACCACTACCCTCTGCATGCAAACCTGGTGCATGCCTTTAGTGTCGTTGGCAAACTTACTCAGTATTCCTTCAAGTCCTGCAACCAGGTTGTTAATGAAAATGTTGAAGAGTGCCAAAGACGGAGCCCTGCGGAACCCCACTAGTGACCAGTCACCAGCCTGATGTTACTCCATTCGCTAGAACTCTTTGTGACCAACCTGTAAGCCAGTTGCTCACCCATCGTGTAACATGGTTATCCAGCTGTGTGCTGGACATTTTGTCCACAAGGATCCTGGGAGAGATGGTATTGAAAGCTTTGTTGAAGTCCCAAAAGATTACAACAACTGGCATCCCTTGATCAACTAGGTGGGTTACCCTGTCATAGAAGGGAATCAGGTTTGACAAGCAGGATTTCCCCCTCATGTAGCCATGCTGGCTGTGACCAATGACTGTCATTGTCCTCCAGGTGTTTTTCAAGACCTCCCAGAATAATCTTTTCCATGATTTTACCAGTCACTGAAGTGCGACTGACAGGCCTGTAGTTTCCAGGGTCATCCTTCTTGCCCTTTTTGAAAACCAGGATAACATTTGCCAGCCTCCAGTCAGCTGGGACCTCTCCGGATTCCCAAGATGACTCAAAAATCATGATGACAGGTTTTGCAATTACATCAGCCAGCTCCTTGAGGATTCTTGAATGAATCCAATCAGGTCCCCTAGATTTGTAGGCATCCAGCTGGAGTTGCACATCCTGCACAATTTCAGGGTCATTTGGGAGTTTATCAATGTCCTGGTTTAAAAGACAGGTCTCTTCCAAGGAAGGCAGGAACCTTCTTGGAATGGAAAATATGGCCCCCTCTCTCCAAATTATTATAACCTTGAAATTATGGGGCTTTCAGGCAAAGATATTGAAAAAGGAATTACAGTTCTTTACTAGAATATATATAACAAGACAGACTAAGAACAGCAACAGCAAAAAAAAGAAAACCCAACAAGTCTTTTTCCTGCCCATCAAGCAATTTCCCCTTTGGTGTAGTTATGAGCAAAACCAGCAGGGGGCGGTGATGCCAAAGGGATTTTTGCTTTTATAGTTTTTATATATTAGTAGCCCTGTAGCCCAGTAGCCCCATAGCCTTTTACTCTATAACCTTGTAGATTCTTAGCTAGCAGTTTCCCTACCCTTTAGACAAAACAAGATTCCTGAATCACCTTATCACCGCTAGTGTTCTGAGACGAGGGATGTTTCTCTGTTACATGTCTCCTAAAAGCATAAACAACAGTAGAGCTAGAAGTTTAAGGGGGGCTTCAGTAGGACGCTGAACCAAGGGGGAATAACCTCATTAACCGTATTTCTAATTGGGAGATTTTGCTCAATTATGTTAATTTGCTAAACATAAAAGTGTTGGAATCCATTGTGGTGGTGGTACGTGCTGCTGGGGATTGACGGGCTTTGGCATGCATTTTGTACCCTTGAAGGGCCTCCAAATAAAGGTAACTGCTTTCCTTATCCTCTTAACATTGTCCAGCTTCTGATTTTAGGTAGAAAAAGGCAACAGCAGTGTCGGCTCATGTTGAGGCAGAGAGGCTGCAGTGACTCCCCTGCAGCTTCAGGGGGCACTGTTGGCTCCTTGCGAGGCAATGGCTGCAATGGCTCTCTTACAACCGGCAGAGGGCACTAGCGGGTCCCAGTGAGGCAGGGAAGGTGCGATGATTCCCCCACGGCTGCAAGGGATGCTCTGACGTGAGCTCAGCAATCTCTCCAGGTGGTAATGGAGGCTCAGGCAAGGGGGAAGAGGCGAGACGGCTCCTTTTGTAAACTCACAAGCAGCAATCTGTCTCGGCACCACCCTGGCAGCAGGCAGCAAACAGTGAAGGCAGGCAGGTCCAATCGCACAGCAATGGACCTCAGTATCACCCAGCAGCAGCTGGCAAAAATGGTGAAAGCAGACAGATCTGATCAGCAGCAGTCGACACCAGTACCACCCACTGGCAGCCGGTAGGAACAGTGAAAAGAGGGCAGACCTGGGCAGCAAGCTACAATGTAGCCCTGTCTTGGAAACAGGCACCCGCTCTCCGATCGCCGGGCAGAAAAGAACAAAAGGGCCAGCCCCCACCCCTCAGCCAAGTCTCCAATAGCCCCACCACCTCTTGCGGTATTACCCACAACTCCTGAAAACAAGGCCCCCAGCCAGAGAGCTCAGTCCCCAGCCAAAACTCCCAAACTCTCAAGCCTCTGGCTGAGCTATTACGGTGGAATGTGAGAGTGCTTGGCTATTTTCCTTTGTTTCTTAATTACCTCCTATTCATCCTCCCCAGGCATCACCCCCTTCTTCTCCCAGCACCTTTTTGCAGATGACAGATGAAAAGAAAGTCCCCTGAGAAACCTAACCCAGAACAACCAATCTCACAGTCATGGTCCTCCAGCTCAGGGCACTGAGATACCCTTGGTCCATCATCCATGTTCACAAGAGGCAAAGAATGCATTGAACACCTCTGCCTTGTCCATGTCCCTGTTTGTGAGGTGACCATCCTCATCCTGTAATGAGCCGATGTTATTTTTACACTGCCTATTGTCATTAATATATTTGAAAAAACTCTTTTTATTGTCCTCCACATTTCTGGACATCTTCAACTCCAGTTGAGCTTTGGTCATACAAAGTTTCTCCCTACAGTGGTGAGCAGCATCTCTGTATTCCTCCCATGTAACTGGATCTTGCTTCCACTGGGCATACACCTTCCTTTTCCATCTTATTTTCAAGAGAAGATCCATGTTCAGACAAGCTGGCCTTCTGCCTCATCTTCTTGACTTCTGACAATTGGGAATTGCCTGATCCTTTGCCCTTAGGAGGTGATGTTTAAAAAGTGATGAGCATTGATGGACCCCAGTACCTGCAAAAACAGTTTCCCAGGGGACCTTAATTACTAATTCCCTGAGCAGCCTGCAGTCAGCTCTTCTCATGTCCAGAGTTGAAGTTTTGCTTGCACTTTTCCTCCTGTCAACAGAGATCATAAACTCACTTGCTTCATGGTCGTTGTGGCCAAGTTGGTTGCAAATCACCACTTCTCTCACAAGATCCATTCTGTTGACAAGCAGCAGATGGGGGAGAACATCTTTCTGAGTCGGCTCCCTTAGGACCTCTTCCATAAAGTTGTCATCCAGGTTTTTTAGGAATCTTCTGTCCTGGATTTTACCAGCTATGTGATGCTCCCAGTTGATTTCTGGCAAGTTGAAGTCTCCCATAAGGACAAGGGCAGTTTATTTAGAAGCATCCCTTAGTTCCTCAAAGAATAATTTGTTGGCATCATTGTCCTGGCTAGGAGGTCTATAGTGACATCTGCATTATGGTTTAAGCAGATTGTTAAAGTCTTGTGATGAAGGGAGAACACACATAATAACTAATATTAAAATATATCAGAATGAAGATCAAAACACACTGGAAAAAAACACCTCCAATTCTTCCATCGATGCCATAAAAACTATAAAACATAAAACAATTGTTTATAAATTAACAGGTGATAACAGATAAACAGAAACTTCTATACACCAGTGCTTCTGCCAGAATTCAATAAGAGCATTTTCTATTGTTGTGGTTTAGGGGTGGCACTCCCTAATTTAATGCCCCCTCTCCATGCTTGCTCCCCTCCCCCCTCCAGTGGGAGATACAAAAGGCAGAGATTACAGGTTGAGATAAAAACAATTTACTGGAAACAGCAATGAGATAAGAAAAACGAACAGTAGCAGCAACAATATTAATAACAAAAGTATACAAAAAGAGAGTGATTTACAGGCAAAAATTGCTCACTGACTGGGACAATGAACAAAATGGCGGATAGACTGTCTGCACCTACTTTTTTCCCCGAAGCCCAAGACAATAAAAAATGATGGCAAAGATACCGTCCAGTTGGGACCATCATTACTCCACTGGTCTGTTTGCCACTTGCACCCTCCAAAAAAGGGATGCCTCCCCCTTCTGGGAAGCAAGAGACAGTCCCTTTTCCCTGCCCCCAGGCCATGACATAAGATGGTATCAAACAGCACAATGTCTTGGCCTTGCCCACACAGCTCCAGGCTCCATTCCCTCACAACTGCTGCAAAAAATTAACCCTGTCCTTGGCTGAAACTAGGACATCTACTAACATACACAGGCAAAAACCCAAGGTAGTACAGAAAAAAGTTTCAAAACATTAAGGTGGTCTGAATAATTGAGTCAACCAGCAATAACTGCATTAAATCTTGGGTTTGCCTGTAAATGTTTTTTTCTGGTCAAAGCACTTGAATTAACCTGAAGAGCTTATTTTTGGCTTTGCACTCTCTTCACCACTTTTTAAGCATGTACAGAGGAAAACAAAATTTTAATTAAGACAACATGAGCACCGTTGTTGACATCAGTGTTATGGATTGAGTGAGAGCTTTAGACAAGCCCTGCCTTAGGCTCGGATTTTTGGCAGTAGCTCTACTTAGGTGACCCCCACCTAAATCGCTCTGGCTCACAAGTTCTTAAGGATGGCCAGTTAGGTCTATTATAAAATGAGTTATTTATTGAATAGACAGAAGGTAACAGACAAAAGGCCTTAAACAGTGTTACTACACAGTATAAAACAAAAGAACTACTAGTACATTACATAAAACAGTGCACAACATAAAGGTACCTATATTATAGCTAGCAAAGAAATAGTATAGATTAGGAGTCAATGTAACTTACAACCGAATTGACAATAGTGTATAGAGTCCTTTCACTTAACCTCTGGGAGAGTAACCCAAAGCAGCATCCTGACTTTGGGGAGAAGACCCCACACATTTCCAGGGAATGTGCAGAAGACTTCTGCTTTGTGAAAGTTTGGTGTAGCTTTTATAGTTTGTAAAGTGAAATGTCTGTCAGTCAGAAATTCCACCTTATCTTTCCACAATCTTGCTTTTAAGGCAAGATGTTTATTGTCAGCTGGGAGTGTCACCTCCATGGCACCGAAATAACTCATTACAAGACAAGCTGTCCTGATTGAGTTATTTCACCAATTAGCAAACTCATGTGAGGGGTGAGATGCCCTGAGTTATTGCACCAGCTAACAGGCAACAGATAAAATCTCCAGTGGTGGTGGTGGTGGGAACGTCCTGCTACACATCAGGAATAAAAGATGACAAAAGGTATTTACTCAATTCTGTCCGTACCCCCCGCAGCACAACAGTTAAAAGGGTTTTTTTTCTGGGATATGAGAGATGGTGGTTTAAAATCCTGCCTGCTGAACTCCTAGGAAACAGAAGACTTATATTTATTTTTTTCCACAAGATACTTTAAATACTCTGTCTCAATCTCTCCACAGACATTCCTATTTGTACAGCCACTCATTGCTGTAGGAGTCTGCTATTTAAGGTATGCATCTGATGGGGAGAACGTGTCAAAAGTGCCTGCTCCAAATCAAATGAGGCAGAGGATGAAAATTCTTGAGACTGTTTCCCTTTCTCACTTTCAGAACCAGAACACAATTCTCTCTACGTGTCCTTCTCTGGCTGGACTTATTAGCAAAGCTTTAAACTAGATTTGGTGGGGGAAGGGGATGTACTGAGTGTCAGAGAGGAACCAGGAAGCGCCAACACTTTAGGAAGTAGCAGGGAAATACATGTAAATCATCCCAAAGGAATTAGACAGGGCTTCTCCCAAAAGGTGAAGAGGCCAATAGCACAGCTGAAGTGCCTCTACACCAATGCACGCAGCATGGATAAAAAGCAAGAGGAGTTGGAAACCATGGCGCAATTAGAAAACTATTACCTAATTGTTATCACAGAAACATGGTGGGATGAGTTACACAACTGGAACATTGCAATTGAGGGCTACAAGCACTTCAGAAGATATAGGCTGGGAAGGAGGGGCTGGGGGTGCTGTGCTTTATGTTAAGGAATGGACAGATCATGAAGAGCTGCCTCTCGAAACAGCCACAAACAGGTTGAGAGCTTGTGGGTAAAAATCAAGGACAGGACCAATAAAGGACACCTGGTGGAGGGTAGTCTACTGCAGGCCGCCTGATCAGGGGGAGCCTGTTGATGAGGCCTTGCTGCTTCAGCTACAGGAAGCATCGCGCTCACAAGCTCTCCTCCTGATGGGATATTTCATCCACCTGGACATCTGCTGGGAAAGCAATACAGCTGTCTGTAAGCAATCCAGGAGACTCCTGGAATGCATCAAGGACAACTTCCTGGTCCAGGTGTTAGACAAATCAACCACAGGAGAAGCATTGCTGGACCTGGTATTCACCAATGCAGATGAGCTCATCAAAGGGGTTAAACTGGGAAGTAGCCTGGGCTGTAGTGACCATGCCCTGGTTGAATTCGTGATCTCAAGGAACATGGGCCTAGCAAAGAGCAAAGCCAGGACCTTGAATTTTAGAAGAATGAGCCTCAAGATGTTTAAAGAATGAGTGCATGAGCTCCCCTGGGAAAATGTCCTTAGGGACAGAGGAGCTGACCAGAGCTGGCAGCTCTTTGAGGCCACTTTCAGAGCACAATAGCTCTCCATTCTGGTGTGTAGGAAATCAAGCAGGGCAGGCTGGAAAGTGGCATGGCTGAGCAAGGATCTCCTCAAACTGAGGAAGATGAAGGAAACGCACAGCCAGTGAAAGCAGTGACATGTAACATGGGAAGAGTCCAGGGATATGGTTCAGACATGTAGGGATGGGATCAGGAAAGCTATGGCAGTTGAAATGGGACTTGGCAAGGGATGTGAAGAATAAGAAGAGATTCTATAAGTACATAGGTCAGAAAAGACAGACAAAGGAGAGTGTACTCCCTGATAAATGAGAAGGGAGAACTGGTGACAACAGATATGGAGAAGGCTGAGGTACTCAACGAGTTCTTTGCCTCAGTCTTCACTAGCTGTCAGGCTTCCCACATCTCTCAAGTCCCTGAACCTTTAGGTGGGGGTTGGAGGAGTGAAGAACAGGTTGAAGACCACTTGGTGAAACTGAATAGCCACAAGTCTATAGGGCCTGATGACATACATCCAGGATCCTGAGGGAACTGGCTGATATTGTTGCCAAGTCACTCTCCATCATATTTGAAAAGTCATGGCGGTCACACAAAGTCCCTGGTGACTGGAAAAAGGGAAACATTGCTCCTGTTTTTAAAAATGGAAGAAAGGAGGACCCAGGAAACTGCAGACAAGTGAGCCTCATCTCTGCACCTGGGAAGATCATGAAGCAATGTTAAGGCATATACAAGACAAGGAGGTGATCTGAGACAGACAGCATGGCTTTACTAAGGGCAGATCACACCTGACCAATCTGGCGGGCTTCTAAGATGGAGTGACTGCAATGGTCAACAACAGAAGACTGACAGATGTCATCTACCTAGACTTCTGTAAGGCCTTCAACATGGTCCCATATGGCATCCTTATATCCAAATTGGAGAGACAGGGATTTGAAGGGTGGACTCTTCAGTGGATAAGGAATTGGCTGGATGGATGCAGCCAGAGTTGTGGTCAATGGCTCTATGTCCAGGTGGAGGCTGGTGACGAATGGTGTCCCACAGGGCTCTGTCTTGGGACTGATGCTCTTTAATATCTTTATCCATGACATAGGCAGGGAGATCCAGTGCATCCTCAGCAAGTTTGCAGATGACATGAAATTGAGCGGTGCAGTTGACACAACAGAAGGACAGGATGCCATCCGGGGGGACCTGAATAAGCTTGAGAAGTGGGCCCATGAGAACCTCATGAAGTTCAACAAGTCCAAGGTGCTGCACCTGGGTGAAGGCAATCCCAGACATGAGTACAGTGTGTGAGAAGAACTCATTGAGAGCAGCCCTGCAGAGAAGGACTTGGGGGTTCTGGTGTATGAAAAGCTGGACATGAGCAAACAGTGTGCATTCACAGCCCAGAAGGCCAACTGCATCCTGGGCTGCATCAAAAGACGCTTGGCCAGCAGGTCGAGAAGAATGATTCTCCCCCTCTACTCTGCCCTTATGAGACCCCGCCTGGAGTACTGCATCCAGGTCTGGAGTCCTCAGCACAAGAAAGATGTGGACCTGTTAGAGGGAGTCCAGAGGAGAGCCATGAAGATGATCAGAGGGCTGGAGCACCTTTCCTACGAAGACAGGCTGAGAGAGCTGGGGCTGTTCAGCAGGGAGAAGAGAAGGTTCTGGGGAGACCTCATTGCAGCCTTCCAGTACTTAATGGGAGCTAAAGAAAAAAGAGGAGGAGCAACTTTTTACATGGGCAGATAGTGATAGGACAATGGGGAATGGTTTTAAACTAAAAGAGGAGAGATTTAGATTAGATGTTAGGAAGTTCTTTACTGTGAGGGTGGTGAGGACCTGGAACAGGTTGCCCAGAGAAGTTTTGGATGCCCCATCCCTGGAAGTGTTCAAGGCCAGGTTGGACAGGGCCCTGATCCACCTGATCTACTAGGTGGCATCCCTGACCATGGTCGGGGATCTACCTACATTCTTTCATTTTAAAGACATTCCCCCTTGTCCTGTCACTACATGCCCTTGAAAAACGTCTTTCTCCATCTTTCATGAAGACTGCCTTCAGCTACTGAAAGGCTGCAATAAGGTCACCCCAGAGCCTTCTCTTTTCCAGGCTGGAGAAGCCAAATTCTCTCAGCCTTTCCTCACAGGAGGGGTGCTCCTTGCCTCTAATCATCTTGGTGGACCTCCTCTGGACTACTTCTAACAGGTCCACATCTTTCTTGTGCTGAGGACTCCAGAGCTGGATGCAGTACTCTAGGTGGGGTCTCACCAGGGCGGAGTAGAGGGGTGGAATCACCTCCCTTGCTCTGCTGGTCACACTTCTTTTGATGCAGCTCAAGATATGATTGGCTTTCTGGGCTGCAAAGACACATTGCTGGCTCATGTCCAGCCTCTAATACACCAGTACCACCAAGTCCTTCTCCATAGGACTGCTTTCCATATGTTCATCCCCCAGCCTGTATTGATACTGGGGACTGCCCCGATCCAGGTATAGCACCTTGCACTTGGCCTTGTTAAACCTCATGAGCTTCCCATGGGCCCACTTCTCGAGTTTGTCCAGGTCCTCTGGTATCGCTTTTCCTGCCCTTGCCTGGATTCAGCTGGGCTCGCGATCTCCTGGGTTCTCAGTGCACAGAAGCAGTTTGACAACTCTCTCACAGCAGGCAGCTTCTTTAAGGTAGCAGCGAGGGCAAGAGGAYGAAAGAATTGGACTTCTGTAACTTTTATTCCAAGTTTATTTGTCTCTGCCGACAAGGCAGGGCGAACAAAGCTTGAAGGGGAGTTAACAGAAAAGACCCCTACCCACTCTCTCTCTGCTGCTTTAAGGGGTAGGGATAACAGAGTGTAACCAATGAACGTAGAGATACATGAGAGGAAACCAATGAAGCATCTTCAGAGGAAGAACACATTCAAACTGACTAATGACAATACAGTTAGAGAGAATTTCAAAC
>JACAXG010000589.1:0-19767 GCA_018881555.1 Amblyornis subalaris
AGATCACCATGTTCTACCCTCCCCGTTACTCATGAGCAGATTCTTCAAATAGAATAATTAATACATGTCTTTTTCCTTCTGATCTCTCTAATTCAATTTCTCTATTTCTCATGTGGATGCAGCTGAACAAACTTCTAGTGACACACAATCAGTCAGAGGCCTTCTTCTAGTTTCTCTCTCAGCTAATTATTAACTACTTCATCAACTCCACCTGAGTCTATCTACTACTTGGCTAAAATTATCTTTCCTTAACTTAATTTTTAGTTCTCACTAAAATCTTACTAGATTTGTGTTTCAGAGGTAGGTGGAGCCAGGCTGCTGCCCTGTGGGTTCGAACCCCCCCTTTCCTGTCCGCCGGAGCCGCCATTTGCCACGTGAGGGTCGTCGCGCTCGTGCCACAGCGCCCCCTGCAGCCGCGGGAGAGTCACCGCAGCCTCTCTGCTCCAACGGAGAATCTCTCAACATCAGACAAGGAACTGATAAGGGGTTTGTCTGTTCTCTTATGGTTGCTGTTTAACTGTCTTGTTTTATGTATATATATATATATAGTTATATAACCATACTAAAGAACTGTTATTCTTTTTACCACATCTTTGCCTGAGAGCCCTGTAATTTCAAAGGTACAGTAATTCGGAGGAGGGAGGGAGGTCATTCCTGTACATCAAGGGAGGTTTCCCACCTTCCTTGACAGACACCTGTCCTTCAAACCAGGACACTAATGTCCTTTAATTCATCTCTACTATAGGCTAGTACTGTAATGTTTGCTATGCCATTGCCTGCAAGATATCCAGGACACAACTGGAGCAATATGCAAGCTACATACAAAGAAAACCAACTGTATTGGGTTTTCATGGCCTGGTTTTTGGTACTGGGGGGAGCCACAGAGGTCGCTTCTGTGAGAAGCTGCTAGAAGCTTCCACCATGTCTGGAAGAGCCAATCCCCCGTGGCTCTATAGATGGACATGCTGCTAGCCAAGGCTGGGCCAATTAGAGATGGTGGTAACATCTCTGTGATAACGTATTTAAGAAGAAATCAAAACAAAAGTGGTGGTGCAGTTTTAATTGTGACTAGAGAAGAGTGGAGTGAGAACATGTGAGGAAGACAACTATGCAAACACCAAGGTCAGTGAAGGAGGGGGAGGATGTGCTCCAGGCGCTGGAGCCAAGACTCCTCTGCAGGCCGTGGTTCAGACCATGGTGAAGCAGGCTGTCCACCTGCATCCCATGGAGGTCCATAGGGGATGCAGAGATCCAACTGCAGCCTGTGCATGAGCCCCACACTGGAGCGGGCAGATGCCTATAGGAGGCTGTGATCTTGTGGGAGACTGGAGAGAAGGGCCCTGCTCCCATGCTAGAATAGCCTGTCCTTAAAGGTGAAACAAAGAGCTGAAATAAAGGTTTTAAGGCCCCACAATGGTGAGTTGTGGGGTGAACATTCCCAATAACAATTCTGGCCAGCAATTGGGGACAAACAGTTATTTATTTGCCAAGAATTTCCAAAGAAAAAAAAACTTTCAAGGGTTTATGTACATTGCAACACAAAGGCTTCCCATAGCTCCCCCCTCATGTCCTCCCAGTATGTTACATCATAAAATAGGTATCTAATTTCTTCTTGCTTCCTTTTTATGGCACAATATTACCATCTAGCATCCTTTTCTGTTAATTTTGAGGAGGGGTCTGAGGAGGGGTCTTCTCTTCCTTCATCACCCTGATCTTCGTCATGCCACCCTCCAGATGACCTGTTCAGGCTGACTGCTCATGGCTCCTGCGCAATCTTTCCCTGTTGAGTTCCAATTTTTCATCTTATTGTTCTAACTACTACTAGAACATCTAATCCATCTCTAGTTAAAGGATAACTTAGAGCTTTGCTACTTTAACAATACTATATTAATTTTCATTTCTTAGCTAAACAATTTTCTATTGATTAAATTCTACAGGTGGACTACATTTATTAAAACTTCTGGAGTGTATAAGCTCTGAGTTACTCCCTAGCTTTCTCAGGGTATTCACTGAGGCAAAATCAGACACTGGCTTAAACTAAAAACAGCTAAAATAACAAAATCACAAAAATATAGATTTCTTAGCTAACTCGAACACAGTTCTTCATAAAATTCAGGGCATCACTGAATTTCTGGCTAAACACAATATGTCTCCTTTTCAAATGACTGCACCCCGTGGAAGAGTGACCCATGCTGCAGCAGTTTGAGGGGGACTGTTGCCCGTGGGATGGACTCACTTTGCAGCAGTT
The DNA here is from genome assembly GCA_018881555.1 of Amblyornis subalaris. Classification (NCBI taxonomy): domain Eukaryota; kingdom Metazoa; phylum Chordata; class Aves; order Passeriformes; family Ptilonorhynchidae; genus Amblyornis; species Amblyornis subalaris. The sequence continues at coordinate 2,249 of JACAXG010000589.1, forward strand.
TGCAGAGAGCTGTTGCTTGTGAGATGGAGCCACATCGGAAAAGTTTGCGGAGAACTGTCTCCCGTGGGAGGGACTCCACAGTGCAGCAGGGGAAGGACTCCTCTCCCTGAGCAGTGAGAAGCCATGAATGATGAACAGACCATAACCCCCATTCTGTCTCCTTGTGCTGCTGGGAGAGGAGGTAGAGCTGGGAAGGAGGGAGGGGTGGGGGGAAGGTGTTTTTAAGGGTTTATTTTACTTCTCATTATCCTGCTCTGATTTTATTAGTAATAAATTCACTTTGTATCACTAAGTCGAGCCTGTTTTGCCCTTGATGGTATTTGATGAGTGATTTCTCCAGATCCTTATCTCAACCCATGAACCCTTTGTTAAATTTTCTCTCCTCTGTCCAACTGCAGAGGGGAGTGAGTGAGCGGCTTTCATGGGTTCCTGGCATTCGGCCAGCATCAATCCATGACACCAACATGAGGAAGATGCATTAGCATTTTAATAGAACAGTTTCACTAAAATTTCTTTTATGCTATCATAAATTTTCTACTGAAAATATCAAACTATTTACATATTTTTCCATTACCTTCTGTTGTGGCTGAAGTGATGCTGGAAATTAAGCACCATGCAGCCCTTTGCTCAACCCCCCTCTCTCCCCCCCAGCCCAGTAGAATGGGTAGGAGAATCAAAGTAAAACCTGTAGGTTGCGATAAGAACAGTTTAATAATTGAAAATAAAGTAAAAATACAGTAATAATGGTAAATGATGATGATGATGATAATAATAATCATCATGATAATAAAAAGGAAACAGACAAGTTGTCATGGTTTGACCCGGTGTGAAACAAATCTGATTGGTTAAAACAGGTGATGGACAGTTGTATAAGCCACTTGATTTCGGAACACGCCTCTGTGGAGAAGAGTGTTATTAAAAAAAACATCCAGGAAGTACTTTAATTTGCTCCTGCTTGCTCCTGCCACACCCACGAGCGGCAGAGGCCCCCTCCCCCCCCCCCGGGCCAGGGGCCCACAGCCCGGGGGGTCCGGCGGGGGGCCCTGGCCTCACCCCCACTGGTCCCAGAGCTTTGGACCCGGGAGGAGCTGGCCTTCTGACATCTGGCCCAAGGCCAAGCAGAAAAGCAGCCAAGCCAAGCCGAGAGAAGCCGAGAGAAGCCGAGAGAAGCCGAGAGAAGCCGAGATTTGCGGAGAAAAAACCCCCCTCCTTTTCCCTTTCGGAGGTGGATGGGTGAGATCAAATAGTGACCTTGTTGCTGCAGATAAAGCGAATTGCAGCAAATTAATTAGCAGCTAATAAGACTGTTGTGAAATTGGGCAGCTGCCAGCGTAGACAACATAGTAGTTCAGGGGGAGAGTCTTGAGCCTGGGAAGACAGTCTGATACAGACTAGAGACGCAGCTGTACAGCTGAATTATCTGATGGGAGCATGTAAGCTGTTACAAATACTTCTGTAGGCATTTTTTGCAAATATTAACCTCTTCTCTAAGCCAGAGAGAAAGGAAAGCAAATCACATGAAAAACTGATATGGTGACCAGCAGCCTAGTGGAAGAGAAGACAGAAGTGCTAGAGGAGGAGCCATCTTTGCCAGCATCGGGATTTTCACCTTTTCTGTGAGCTGTGTGATCTGGAATAGTGCCAAACTAGTTTCTCTATAATTCACAAATATGAGACATGGGGGAATTTAAAATTCAGCCTAAGATAAGAACATTTTATGTTGTGAGCAGATGAAGTTTGCAGCTTTTGGAGATTATGAGTAAAAGCAGGAGACTGTATTATTAATGCCTTTAGGCTGGGATGACTTATTCTTAAATGTTTAACCCCATTAGACTTTTCTTGTGACCCACAAACTGCCGAGAGTATTGTGGGAGAGAGGATACACCACTGCAAAAACCAGGGTGAGCTGTGGTGTTTTCCTGAAGGTTTGGGACCACACTGAAGACACTCTGTAGGGAGCTATCTTCCGTGGGATGGATCCCACTACAGTACAGAAAGAACTCTTTATCCCATAAAGTGGCAATAAGAACTCTTAATCAAAAGTTCAGAATCTCATGTTTATGCCCTTTGCGTGATCAGTGAGAGTGATTGGGATGTACTGGGAGGAGAATGATATTTGTATATCATGCCTTAATATTTTTATTATTTTTTTATTCTTTCTATTCTTAGGAGAGTAAGTGCGGTAGTGGTTTTGCCATCTATAAGGTCTCTCCCTCTCGGCTGTGATAGTGAGGAAGGTCTCTCCCCCCAGGCTCTGTTTTTGGTACATGCCCTGTTCAGTTAGCCTGTCAATCTATGTTCCCTTTATGGTTATGCTCTGGAAAATTCTCTGTTCCTCAATACTGTATTTGCCCTGTTTCCCTGCTCCTCCCCTGACCTACCCTTATTAGCTATTTGTATTGTAATCCCGCCTTTCCTCCTCCCCCTTGCCCTCGTGTAATTGGCCCTCGGGGTTTCTCCCTGCCCCTTGTGTGTGCAGTATATAATCCTGTGTTACCATGCTCTCGGGGCGCTCTCCTTCCGTGACCCTCCAATAAACGCCATCTTTTGGAACATCATAAGGAGAGTTCGCTTCCCGACTCTTTACCTCCGTCTTAAGGCGCGGGCTGCACGAGTGTGCCTGCGCGAGCATGAGACAGCGCGCTGCGCCGCCGCGCCGAGGCGCCACCGAAATGCAGGATCGCTCTCAGAAGGCTGTGTCGCTGTGCCATCGAGCACACCGCCGCAGCAAGTAAGTGAATAAAATAAAATTATTTAATCATTTTTCAAGCTTGCAGCCTGTTTTTTGCCGTCTCCTATCCTCTGGGGAACATGGCATGGGGATCTGGAGTCTGCCTCCAGGTTGACCCTTGACACAAGTGATGCACAGTGCAATTTCTCACCACCCACAGACTGACACCAGATCCCCCTTCCCAAACTCAGATCAGCTCCCCTTCTGGGTAACACTCCCCAGTTTATATACTGGGCATGACATTTTATGGTGTGGAATATCCCTGTTGTGGGTTTGGGTTTCTGAGGGGAATTTCTTCCCATCTGTCATATGCAGGAAGACACTGTGAGGGGAAGGGGTTGTCTGGGACACAAATAGGGGTAATTAAGAAACAAAAGAAATAGCAAATCACTCTCACATATTATGGTAATAGCTCATCCAGAGGCTCGAGAGTTTGGGAGTTTTGGGTGGGGAGTGAGCTCTCTGGCTGGGGGGTTGTTCTCGGGATTTGCAGGTAATACCGCATGGGGGGGACTCTGAGGCTTGGCCGGGGAGCGGCGGGGCTGGGCTCTGCCCTTTTTTGGCTCGACAGTCAGGGAAGACAGTCGCATGTGGTGCAGGGAGCGAGTGCCGTTTTTTTCCCAAGAACAGTGCTATGTTGTGACTTGCTACCCGATTGGATCTGCTGTCTTCGCTGTTCCTGCTGCGGCTGGGGTTACTGCTACACTGTAGCTTGCCACCTGCCCCCGGGTCTGCCTGCTGTTCTAGCCGCTGCTCCAAGGATACTGCTACAGTCCAGCTCACCACCCAGAGTGCTCCCTGTGAGTTTTGCAAGGGGAGCCATCTCCCCTCCCCCCTCTTGCCTGAGCTACCATTGCCACTTGAGAGGTCCCTGAGGTCACGCCACAGAGCCCCCTGCAGCCGCGGGGGAATCATCGCACCTGTGCTGACTCACTGAGGCCTGCCAAGGCCCCCTGCTTGTTGTGGTCATAACTACACCAAAAGGGAAATTGCTTAACAAGCGAGAAAAGGCTGTTATTGGGTTTCTGTTTGTTGTTGCTGTTGTTGTTGCTGTTTGTCTGTCTTGTTATATATATATCCTAGTAAAGAACTGTTATTCCTTTTCCCATATCTTTGCCTGAGAGCCCCGTAATTTCAAGGTTATAATAATTTGGAGGGAGGGGATCATCTTTTCCATTCCAGGAAGGTTCTCGCCTTCCTTGGCAGACACCTGTCTTTTAAACCAAGACAATCCCTTTGGTCAGTGCAGATCACCTGTCCCAGCTATGCTCCCTCCCAGTTTCTGTTGTGCACCTCTTCAATGGCAGAGCATGAGAAAAAAAGCCCTTGACTTAGGATAAATACGATTTAGCAAAAAACCAAAACATCAGTGTGTTATCAACACTCTTTCATTCCAAAGCTAAACATAGCACTGTAACAGCTACTGAGAAGAAATTAACTCTATCCCAGCTGAAATCAGGACAATATCGACCCATTATTCCATACCATTTATGTCATGACAAGTTTCACACTCCCCAGTATCCCATTACCTTTCCTATTTATCTGTTTTGCTATATATACATACAGACATCATTGCCTTAGTCTATGGAACATCTCTGTCAAATGTTCATAAAATGTTGTTTTGCTTATTAATGCGATTAGCAAAGGGATCGGAACAAAGCAACAACTTATTTAGAGATAAGCTTATTTATTACGTGGGTGATAAGCAAGTAACAGAAATAAGCTACATGGATAATAAGCAGATAACAGAAATAAGCATAGAAAGGCAAATCATTACTACAGACTACAGCCAGTGATTAAGAAAAGATACATCACCAATTACCCTGTTACCATCATCCTGGTCCTTAATTCAGCTGGGGAGCCCCATTGCAGCAAAGGACCAGAGAAACCCTCCTGGTAATTGGGAAATCCTATGCAGTGTGTCCGCTCGTAGGTGAGGTCTCTGACCTTGCTGCTAATTGGTCTCATTTTATATTGTTGCTTGTATAAGTGTACATGACCAGATGCTTCTTTTAGATCTTTGTGGTCTGGCACACCCGTCCACTGGGCAAGCGCCCGGGTACGTCTGAGCACGCACTTTCTGTTTTCCTAAAATTGCATATGTTGTTTTGAAAAGATACATATGTTTGAAAGTTCACATAGTGATCAACTTGAGAGTTCACATAGTGGTCAACTTTGGTTCAGGCTCCATATAGGGCCTACCACATCAAATGCGTAAAAAAAAAAAAAATGTTTGTTGAAGTCATTTAGTCCATGACTTTGGCCTTTATCCTTGGTTACAGCCTTTCAAGAAGGAAAGATGGTGCGAGGTGTTGGATTGTTGCATGTTGCACATTTGAGTCAGTTCTGATTCCAGTATTGCTGCACTTGTTCAGCTTTATCAAAATTCATTCTTCATTGGTGAGAGTGCAAAGATTGGAGGGAAGTCAGGCTCACATCCCCAGAACCCTTGAAATTAAGAATGATGCCGTGAGGTACTCAGTAAGGTGATGCACACACAGCCACCACAGAAGTGGTAATACACAGTGTTAGATAGTTATTAACATAATTCACTTTAATTCATTGTCTATTCTCACCCAAAATCAAATCCCTTTGAGGCACACACCGGATCTCCCCATCCTCCCTCATTACCCACCAAGTGCACCCGGGTCCTTGAGCAAAAGCAATTCCATGGATGGGTTTGCCTTTGCCTGAGGCAGAAATAACCCAGACTGTTTTCCCCAGCAGGATTTCAATGTGCACTACAGGAACTTTATTCCCTTCTACAGTACGTAGAAGTTTTGATTGGGCAGGGCCAGCCTGATTGACAGATCCTCTGGTGTTCACTAACCAGGTGGCCTTTGCTAAATGTGTATCCCAATGTTTGAAGGTCCCACCACCCATTGCTCTCAGTGTAGTCTTTAACAGTCAGTTACATCATTCTATCTTTCCAGAGGCTGGTGCATGATAGGGAATGTGATACACCCACTTAGTGCCATGTTCTTTGGCCCAAGTGTCTATGGGGTTGTTTCAGAAATGAGTTCCATTGTCTGGTTCAATTCTTTCTGGAGTACCGTGTCACCATAAGACTTGCTTTTCAAGGCCCAGGATAGTGTTCCAGGTGGCGGCATGGGGCACAGGGTATGTTTCCAGCCATTCGGTTGTTGCTTCCACCATCAGAAGCACATGGCACTTGCCATCACGGATTTGGGGGAGCGTGATATAGTTAATCTGACAGGTGTCCCAATACTTATATTTCACCCATCGTCCTCCATACCAAAGAGGCTTTACCATCAGCAGCCCAGATGGGTTTACCCCTACACTGCCAGTTATTCTGCTTCCATTGCTGCAACCACCCCCACAGGGCGTTTGCCACCATCCATGAGTCAGTATAAAGTATTGGCTATTTCTCTCATTCAGCAATGTCTAAGGCCAACTGGATGGCTTTCACCTCTGGAAACTGACTCGATTCACCTTCTTCTTGTCCTGGAGTGATTTATTACGATAATTTATTCCATCATCCTCTGCTTATGCCCAAAAAATTGTTATTGTTTCTCGTTCTGCATACCCTTTTTTCCCCCTTTCCCAGCTTGGGAGTATCACATGACCCTGGCCAAGATACTTCCGGGTTCGGGGGGACTGAAATGGTGTTCGCTCTTTTCCAGTGTGGGGGACCAGGAGGTCAGTTGCACTTTTTCCGGGTCGGGGGAGGCTGGGAGTTTACTCCTGCTCTTCCGGACTGGGAGGCAGGAAGTTCTGCCTCTTTTTTCCAGTTCCAGGGGATCGGAGTTTTTTGTCAGAGCTGCGTTGGAGAGAGGAGCGGAGCTGTTTGGTGTTCTGCCATTTTTCTGCTGCCCTGCTGCATCCTGCTGTGCTCTGCTGCAGCGGTAGCAGCCAGGGAGAGAGAGGACCGGGGCCGCTCCCTCCAGAGCCCAGCTCTACAATGAACTGAATTGAACAGATCACTTCTCCAGAACCAGTGGAAGAGAGGGCCGATAGGGGAGTGGCTGTGCCCAGTCCCAAGCCCCGGGGAGCCGAGCCAGGGAGAGGAAGCAGACCAGAAAGTTCCAACCCAGCTGGGTTTTTTTCTGTTTTCGCCTGCTGTAATTGCCCTTGGGAGGGAGAAAATCAACATCAGGTAGCTACTGGAAGTTTATCTCTACTGCTGGACTGCTCTGTGGGGGTAGGGGGTCTTCTACCCCCTCCACGTGGAAGGCTGCCATCTTTGGAGCACGTGTTGGAAGAGGAGCATTCCTCCTACACTACTTCCACACTCTGGACACTTTTTTGGGGGGTTTTGTTTCAGTGTGTGTGTGGGAAAGCGGGTTCCGATGGTTTAGTGCTTAACAGGTACTGATCTTTTGTTTTCCCTTGCCTGGTGGGCGGGTATTCTGTTTGTTAATAAACTGTTTAATTTTTTTCACTTTCATCTATTGATATTCATTTCCTATTGGTGCAAAGGGGTTTTTTTTGGAACCCTTTTGAGAGAAAGACTCAATCCAAGAGGTCTCTCTCCTAAATTTGTCTCAAAACTGAGACCCTCCTTCAGCAGTTTCTGTGACTTGTCGGTGCTGCGGTGCTCCAGCCTTAGTTATCAAAAAGGCAGTTTGCCACAGAGCAATATTTCTTAGATGTCACTTTACGTTTCTCCTCCGTCACAGAACCTTAAGCTTTGTAACAGGTTGGCTTGATTTGAAATTCCCTCTAACTATAATGTGATTAGTCAGTTTAAATTTGTTCCTCCTCTGAGATGTATCATTGGTTTTCTCTCATGTATCTGTATACTCTGATTGGTTACACTCTGTTATCCCTACCCTTTAAAGCAGCAGAGACAGAGCGGGAAATTGGTCTCTCTGCTAACTCCCTTCAAGAAATGCACCCTGTCCTCCTGGGCAGAGAAGAAATAAACTTGGAATATGGTTACAGAGAGTCCGGCTCTCTCATTTCTTTTGCCTTCACTGCTGCCTCTGTGAAACTGCCTGCAGTGAAAAGCTGTCAGCTTCTGTGGACTGAGAAAAACCCAGCAGGTCGCTCCGGCCCCAGCTGGATACAGCAAAAGGGGGAAAAGCGACATGTCGTAGGGGACTCCATACAGCTGCTGTGTATCTCCGATGCTTTCCCACAAGACGGCAGGATCCATCAGTAAACAAGGCACATTGCTTCACACTTTCTGGTAATTTATTATATAGTTGGGCCTCTTCAGCATGTATTATCTCCTCCTCTGGTGACATTCCAAAATCTTTGCCTTCTGGCCAGTCCATGATCACTTCTAAGATTCCTGGACAAGTGGGGTTTCCTATCCGAGCTCGTTGTGTGATCAGTGCAACCCACTTATCCATGTAGCATCTGTTGCATGATGTGTAGAGGAGATCCTCCCTTTTGAACATCCAAGCAAACATGGGTAACCGGGGTGCCCGGAGGAGCTGGGCTTCAGTACCAATCACCTCTGAAGCAGCTCAGACACCTTCATAAGCTGCCAGTATCTCCTTTTTCAGTTGGAGTATAGTGGGTGTTATGGGTTCAACAAACGAAAATATCTTTTCTTTCCCCCATGTAGCAGGGAGGCTGTGTAGGTGGGGAGGGGCTGGCCGGGAACTAATGAGTGATACTTAAGAACAAAGTTGTCTGTCCAACCGCATTCCACACTGATCACCCAAAATGGGCAATACATAAGGACAAAAGGAATCACTTGCCCAACCCAGATGCCAGGACAATTTCTCCAATTAAAGAAACAAGAGCTGGAAATGTTGGCAATGGAGTTGTTTCCCCAGAGGCTGGAGTTTATCATGGTGAGAGATGAAGGGGGACTTTTTGAGACTTTGGCAAGAGGTTGGTGGAGACCGGGCTCGCTGCTTTTCTCTCTCGGCTCAGGGTTCAGAGAGAACAGTCGTGTCTGCAGCGAGTGCCGGTTTTTTCTCTCTCGGCTCAGGGTTCAGAGAGAACAGTCGTGTCTGCAGCGAGTGCCGGTTTTTGCTCTGGGAAAACTACTACACTGCGACGTCTCCGCCCACTCGCTCCAGAGCACGGAGGGTCCCATCGCGGCACAGGGTACAGAGTTACACTGTAACTGGTCACTGCCCGGAACTTCTCACCTCTGCTGTCTCTGCCACCAGCCTGGGTTTTCTGCTCCGCGTGGGTCGGTGCTGGGGACTACTCATCTCTGCTATTCCTGCCTTCTGCTGGCCGCTCGGTGGGTGATACCAAAGTCCATCGCTCCCCAGTCAACCCTGCCTGCCTGCACTGCTTGCTGCCTGCTGCCGAGGTTGGTGCAGACGAGCTGCTGCCCCGGGAGTTCGCACCGGGAGCGATCTCCCCTCTCCCGCTCGCCCAAGCCACCATTGCCATGTGGAGAGGTTGCCGCGCTCGCACCACAGCGCCCCCTGCAGCCGCAGGGGAGTCACCGCAGCCTCTCTGCCCCAACAGAGAATCACCCAATGACAGAGAAAGGACTGTTACTGGGTTTGTCTGGTCTCTTATTGTTGCCATTTATCTGTCTTGATATATATATATAGAGATATATAATCCTAGTAAAGAGCTGTTATTCTTTTTACCACATCTTTGCCTGAGAGCCCTGTAATTTCAAAGGTATAGTAATTCAGAGGAGGGAGGGGGGGTCATCCTCTATCCAAGGAAGGTTTCCCACCTTCCTTGACAGACACCTGTCTTTCAAACCAGGACAGTGGGCTTCAGATCCTTTGTATGCCTGACTCCAAAAACCTAGAGGTCAAGCTCGAGTCTTCCCTGGTGCTTTCTGCCAGAGGCTCCAGGTAGGGCCATTCTCCACAAGTGCAGTTTAAAGCACATTTTTTACACCTTGCCCTGTTTGGATTGGCCCAAGGGCTACAGCATGAATTATCTCCTGCCTGATTTGTTCAAAGGCTTGTTGCTGCTCATGGCCCCATTTTAAATCATTCTTCTTCTGGGTCACTTTATAGAGAGGGCTGACAGACCGTAATTTGGAATGTGCATTCTCCAAAATCCCACAACACCTAAAAAAGCTTGTGTTTCTTTCTTGTTAGTTGGTGGAGACATGGCTGTTATCTTATTAATAACATCCACTGGGATCTGATGACATCCATCTTGCCATTTTATTCCTAAAAACTGGATCTCCTGTGCAGGTCTCTTTACCTTACTATATTTTATGGCAAAACCATCTTTTAGAAGGATTTGTATTATTTTCTTCCCTTTCTCAAAAACATCTTCTGCTGTACTGCCCCACACAATGATATCATCTATACATTGCAGGTGTTCCGGAGCTTCACCCTGTTCCAGTACAGCCTGGATCAGTCCATGGCAGATGGTAGGGCTGTGTTTCCACTCCGGGACAGTCAATTCCAGGTGTACTGGACATCCCTCCAAGTGAAAGCAAACTGTGGCCTACACTCTGCCTCCAAAGGGATTGAGAAAAACAAATTAGTGATATTAATTGTGGCACCACTGGGCTGCCTTTGACTCCAGTTCATATTGAAGTTCCAACATGTCTGGTATGGCAGCACTCAGAAGGGGCATGACTTCATTCAGGCCATGATAGTCTACTGTCAGCCTCCAATCTCCATTAGACTTTTACACTGGCCATATGGGATTGTCAAAGGGTGAATGGGTACTGCTCATCACTCCTTGGCTCTCCAGGTGACAAATTAGTTTATGGATGGGAATTACGGAGTCTTGATTGGTGCAATACTGCATCTTGTGCACCATTGTGGTAGCGATTGACATCTGTTCTTCTCCAACGTTCAGCAACCCCACAACAAAAGGGTCATCTGAGAGACCAGGGAAGGTAGACCACTGTTTCATTTCCTTTGTCTCCAGGGCAGCTGTACCGAAAGCCCATCGATACCCTTTTGGGTCCTTGAAATATCCTCTGCTGAGATAGTCTATGCCAAGGATGCACGGAGCCTCTGCGCCAGTCACAATAGGGTGCTTTTGCCACTCATTCCCAGTCAGGCTGATTTCAGCCTCCAATATAGCCAGCTGTTGGGATCCCCCTGTCACTCCAGAAATACAAATGGATTCTGTCCCTACATAGCTTGATGGCATTAGGGTACACTGCACCAGTGTCTACTAAAGCCTTGTACTCTTGTGGGGCTGCTGTGCCAGGCCACCGAATCCACAGTCCAGTAAACCCGGTTATTCTTCTCCTGCACCTGGCTGGAGGCAGGGCCCCTCTAATACTGATCACAAGATTCCCTGATAACTTCTTGTAGAAATGTACTAGAACTTCTCTCCATAGCATCAGTAGTATGATCAGACCTTCCATTCTGCCTGGAAAACTGTCCACTGGAGACTGGAGCAGCAACTTTCCTGGAAAAAACCCACATTTGTGGGTTTTTTCCTTGCAATTCCTGCATCCATGCATTTAGGATTGAGGTAGGTTTTCCATCCCACTTCCTCATATCCTCTCTGTGGTCCCACAGGTAAACCCACAAGGTACTCCATGGTGTGTACTTTCTATATCCTCTGTCTTGAGCAAGAGTACACCTGCTATCACTTGTTAAGATACGGGCCCATACAGGTGGGGAGTAGGACAGATCCTCTCTGAATTGCTGGAACTCCTGAGTCAGTTTATCTGTCAGTTTATCTGATAGCTTCTCCACAGCCGCAACAATGGAGGAAGGAATACTGTCTTCATATTCCCGGAGTTGCCAAATCGCATCACCCACTGTTGGTGGTGCATCATCTTTCTAAAGTAATGTTGCCAAGGGGTTGGCATGGGCCGTTGGTGCACTCTGGATAAATTTCTGCCACATGGGTCATTGACATAAGACATTATCTGGATCTGTGGGGAGCTGTGCATTGTCCAGGTCAAAATACATCATTTCTCATACGGCAAATTCCCTCAGGTATTAAATACCTTTCTCCATTGCAGTCCATTTGCCTAAGTTAAATGGAATATCATCTTTATAGGGATACCTTACCCTCACACTTGATGAGTCACCTTCAGCAACTAAGGACTTGTGTCTTTTTTCCCATTGCTTTGTCAATGCCTGGTTCCTTAGCAAGTGATCCCAGCTGCCTGGCTTCCTTAACCTCTAATTCCACACTGTTGGCTCCATTGTCCCAGCACCAGAGCAGCCAGGTGGTAGTGTGCTCACATGGATGATGGCTGAAATCTTTCTATCTCCTGCAGCTCACTCAGGGATAGAGATCGAGTTGTGGTTGTATCTTCCGTCTTTTCTTCTGGTTCACTGTGATGGCCTTGATAATGGCACTGAAAATCGCTCTTGTGATGGTCCTGCTTCTTCATCCTCTTCGTTCTCCCTGTCCACCTTGACTGTTTTTCCTAAAGCTTTTTTACAGGGTGACTTTTGTGTACATTTCTTCTGCTTCTGTACAGGGGCTACTGACACCATCACGTTGATTCTCTGTTTCAGTGGTTTCAGTGGCAGTGCCCGTCTGGAGTTGAAGCAGTAGCAGTGTCTGTCACGGTGGTTGGAGCAGCTACAGGGCCTGTTGTCATCTCATTGTCATTTAGAGACCTCCTTTTCCTCCTGAGGGTACTGAGCAGTGTTGAATAGGGGTCGATAGGCCTGGGCCAGGCCCCAACACATTGAAGTGTTGAAGCATCTCTCTGTGGTGCCAGGGTAACAGCACACCTTTTTAAAATATTTTACTCATTTTTCTGGATTCTGCACTTGTTCAGGGGTAAAGTGCAAACACGCTGGAGGTGCCCACTGCCCTAGGGACTTGCCCATACAATTCCACACACCCTGCCACTCCAAACTATCCAGCTGTGGGGCAGATCTCTTGGTAATGTTCTTAATTATTTGTCTGACCTTAAAGAAGACCTGAACCATATGCAACATGCTGACTCCTAGCAAAAAGACTGGTTTGGTTTCAAGGGTAGTCAAAGAATATTCAAAATCTTTATAATTTTCAACTACCGTAATCAGCCTGGAGGACAAGGAAGGAAAAAAGGAGGGAAAAAAGATATAGGAAGGTATCTCCCCCATAGGTTATTCCTCTGAGGAGAAAAAAACAAAGGCGTGATTATTAATTGTTCCCATTAGATGACTCTCAAAGCACAGAGGTGCCTGCAATACTGAATACATACACCAGATTGGTGTCCTGACCAGCGACACTGTTATATCATTAGCCCATTCTACGAAATACCCCACAGAGAACACGTACTGCAAGTAAGTTATTACTGGTATAATAGAGACAAAACACCACAAATGAGAGCAAATAAGTCCACATTGTAACTAGCAACTGTTAAACCAATAGAATGAATGTTTATAACAATTTTCTTTTAACATGCTCTGGTCAGATCTGTCCTCATGTCAACCCTTTGGGCATCACATTGGGCACCAAAAAGGACTGTTGTGGTTTAAGCCCAGCTGGAAATTAAGCACCACGCAGCTGCTTGCTCAACCCCTCCCCCTCTCCACCCCCATCCCAGTGGAATGGGGAGGAGAATCAAAGTAAAACTCACAGGTTTTGATAAGAATGGTATAATACTTGAAAATAAAGTAAAATACAGTAATAATTGTAAATTATAATAATAATGATAATAAAAAGGGAAAAACAAGTGATGCACAATACAATTGCTCACCACCCGCTGACCAATGCCAGACCCCCCCTTTGTGAACCCAGATTGGCCGCCCTTCTGGGTACCTCCCTCCAGTTTATATACCGGGCATGATGTTCTATGGTGTGGAATATTCCTTTGGTCAGTTCGGGTCACCTGTTCTGATACCTTATCAGCCACCTAAAATCAGAAGCCAAACAAGATTAAAGTGATAAAAGCTGTTACCATTTAATGAAGGCCTCCAGGTACACTTATGGCAAAAATGCATGTGATACAGGATTTCAACATTTTTATAAGTTTAGCAAATTAGCATAATTGACCTGAACCTCCCAATTAGAGGTACAGTTAATGAAGTAATTTCCCCCTTGGTTCAGCCTCCTACTGAAGCTCCCCCCTTAGCTTCTAGCCCGACTTTGTTTACATTTTCTGATACATGGGACAGTGAAATGTCCTTGGTTCCCTGTGGTGGTTTGATTGGAGTACAGCCTAGAATTGATGGACAGGTCGCTAGATGAATGGGATACTTGGTTATGCCTCTGTGATAACATATTATGAAGAAGGAGGAAACGGAAGTACGGCCATCTTTTTCTGCTTTTCTCCACCAAGGGGTGGCGGCCCCCCCCGGGCTCTGGCCCAGAGCCACTGCCGGCCCCAGAGAGCGGTGGCCGAGGCTGGGCCACCAGGAGAGAGACTACCTCCCAGTAGTCGCCAGTAATCATGAACAGCCTCCGGGGCCGCGCAGTCTGCGCAGGTCCCAGCACAGGGCTTTCCTCGCGGCTTGGTGCGGCTTACGCTGAATCGGCAAGAAAACAACACCACGCAGCCAGCAATGAGAGACATGGCAAATATTTTCCCCGATGTGGATCCAGATAAGAGCAATCCTTCAGGTACAACTTGTGGATACTAATCTCCTTCCATGTCAGAGAAAACGGGAAGATACGACCACATAAAGAAAGACAACATGGCAGCGCCACATGCAAGAAACTAACATGGCAGCTCCAAGGTCAGTGGAGGAAGGGAGAGAGAGGAGATACACCGAATACTGGAACTGAGATTTCTACTTCAAGCCATGGTGAGAACTATAATAATACAAACTATTTCTCTATAATTCATTGAAGTGCATTGGGGGGATGAAAAGATCTACTTGCAGCCTGTGAAAAGAGTACTCACGCTAGAGTGCTTTTAGACATTTGAAGAAGAGAACTTTGACTTCCAGGCTGGGATTAGCTCATCCTTAAAAGACTAACCCCATGGACTATTCTGACCCATGCTGGCATTTGCTGGGAAAACTGCAAGTTGTGGGAGAGATTACTTTTCACTGCAGCAGCTTTTTGGGCAGGGGCTACTGTTGTGAGTGAGGCTACAGCAGAAGAAACCCTCTTCTATAAACATCAAGAAAGACTCTTAATATACTGACCAAAACCCCATGTTTGTTTTCCCTTGAGCAGTCGGTGGGAAGAGGGAGGTATTGGGAAAAGTATCTGGAAGTTTGCCTTAATTTTTCATTATTCTTTTTACTTTTAATTCTATCAGTAATAAATCTTTTTTACTGTTTAAGCTTTGAGCCTGTTTCGCCTTGTAGTTTTTCCATTTTCCTCAATAATCCATATTTCTCCTCATGAAAATAAGTGCTAATTCCCCATAAGTAATTTCTCGTGGGTGCCTGGCATTTGTCCAGCCTACAACCACAACATTCCCAAAGAAGCAAGATTAGAATAGGATCCCAGGAATGCATTTGTCTTTCTGTTTAACACAATAGGAAAAGTACTGGGGCTAGCTACGAAACTATATAATTATACAATAATAGGCCACAAAGCTATGAATATATGAAATATATATAGAAGCAAAGATCTCTTTGGCATCAGTTCCACCTATGCTCCCTCCCAGTTTCTTTTGCGAACCTCCTCACTGGCAGAGCATGAGACAAGGAAAAAAATCCTTGACTTGGGATAAACACGACTAAGTAAAAACCAAAACATCAGTGTGTTATCAACACCCTTCTCATTCCAAATCCAAAACACAGCACTGTAACAGCTACTGAGAAGAAATCAACTTGAAACCAGGACAACTTCTTAAGGATTCAAGAAATAACTTTCCTACAGAATCTTCCCATGTTTGGTTTAATGGTATTCATTTAATTCTTGCTCAATTTCAGTAACATTGCTTGAAGAAACAATGCCATAAAGACCTCTTCTATATGTAACATTTCCAAACTCTATAAAAGTAGCAAAATGTTTATCTACACAATACATATTGACATTATAGCAATTTTTACTTACTTTTGAAAATCTGTGTGAACGTGAAGAAAACTGTCTTTTCTCTAAATTAAAATCATCATCTTTATCGTCTTCTTCCTCAGTTTCCATATGGTGGTATTTCTCAGGGCAAGCTACAGAGAAGGGAAATCAAGTATTTGAATTTATCAGGAAGAATGGGTACCAAGCTTCAATATTAACTAAAAGCATAAATTTATTTTTAAGATTATTTCACCTGAAACATCAAATTGTTGTGGTAAAGAAAGGGTTACAGAAGCAACAGCGGTACTCAAACTAACATCATATACCTGAACAAACTGCTCAAGTGATCACAGCGAACAGAACATGAAGGAATGGAACCTCATCTCCTGCTCTACCAGCCCGTGACCATGGAAAGAGTGATCATGGAAAGAATAATGAAGATGTCAAGATGTCAAACTTATTAGTTCTTTGTATTGTAGTTAAAGATTAACCTCTGGGATAAGGGTATAAATGTTGTTAAGCTTTTGCATTAAACCAGATTCACCTGCACCAAGGTGTCTCTCATCCTTGATATGCCACATCAAACCACCAGTAAAATTGCACAGCTATCAGTGGTTCTAATAAAGGAGATTTTCAAATCAGCAAGCAAATACAATAGTCAGACAGTGATTATTTAAACAAGGCATTGATCACATTTTTTAATACTATCTAATATCTACTGTCAAATTGTGTCGTCTTCAGACTCTAACTGTGGAATAAATTCTGCTTTCTGCTTCAGCAGACTATTCCAGTAGAGGCTTGTGAAGAACTGATGTTGCTTTACTTCATATGCACCACCTGGGGGAGACAGAGAAAAACACTGAGCAAATGATACCAAATCCTCTGACACTGATTCAACTAAATCCCTGGTCAAAAAATGTAAATTAGCATGAAAAGGCATAGTCATCACTGCAGGCAGGAACATCTACTACCCATTCCCACTAGAATTTTCCCTAAACCTGTCAGAGCACCTTCTCATCCCTGTTTTGTTGCTGCCATTTCTTTAACATTGGTGACATTGCTTTATCTTCTTCCCCCTTTTAACATTTCTGTTTTTCTGTCTAGACTAATTGTTATTTATCAGCCACACATTAGTCAGAGGCATCAGATGCAGTAATAGTAGTCATCAAAATGTGCATTAGATGAGTAAGTACAAATTAGAAGGCAATGAATGATTGTTGATCAGGAGCTCCTTTTGATGTTTTATGGCAATAATACACAATTCTATAGGAAATATCATTTAGCTTCTTATGGATTACTGCCTTGGATTACTACTTGTTATAATGCATGTTAAACAACTACACTAGTTTTAAGTTAAGAAAAAACTATAAGAACACAATGAAGCACTGGAATCTATCCTGGGGAGGTGGGAGGGGATGTTATTAATAAGCATAAATGTAATTCTAAAAACTGAACAGGTAAGCTACAGCAGCAAGAGCTACTGCCAACTTGATACTGTGTGTAAACTTCCCTATGTCAAGGCTAAGTCAGGAGTGAGCCATAGAAAAAGTGTTAAATCTTCAGGATTAATCTCTAAGTCAGCATCAAGATTTCCAGGTTGGGTTCTTTGCTTTTCTGACTGTACCAGGAAAAAAAATCATAAAAGCCCAATCTTCCCAAAGGAAACCAAAATCATATGTAATTGTAAGTCACTAGCCAAGGAGTGAACATTTCTCTGAACACAGTAATGGAATATTACGGCAGAATTATATAATTCTTGACTAGGTATCAGACACTTCAAAACCCCAGAGGTCTTTTTTTCTGTCATTTTCTTTCTTCAAAAGAAGTGTAGTATCTCTCTCTCTCTTCTTTCAACTTGACTATGCCACTTGGGTCTCCTGAGCAAATACACAATTACAGTTTTCATGGAGTTTTATGCAGCTAGCTAATACATATTAGAAAGGGCTATAATTTGAAATGCATGGTGGACCCTGGGATAAATCATGCTATTTTCCAGTGTCCCTGTGGGACCTGTCATGTTGCAGCCTCTGTTTCTTGGAGTTGCATC
>JACAXG010000589.1:43643-66672 GCA_018881555.1 Amblyornis subalaris
AAGTTTTTCACAGAAAGAGTGGTAAAGTACTGGAATTGTTTGCCCAGGGAGGTGGTGGAGTCACCATCCCTGGATGTGTTTAAAAAAAGATTGGATGTGGCACTCAGTGCCATGGTTTAGTCGAGGAATTAGGGCATGGGTTGGACTTGATGATCTTGAAGGTCTCTTCCAACCAAATTAAAAAACAAAAAAAAAACAAACAAAACAAAACAAAAAACAAAACAATATTTGCAGAAAATGCCTACAGAAGTATTTGTAACAGTTTTACATGCTCCCATCAGATAATTCAGCTGTGTTTTCCCCCTTTAAATCATACGGCTACGTCTCTGATCTGTATCAACAAAGCAACTTCTCCTCCCCTCCCCGAGCTGCGGCGTCTGTGCTGGCAGCCACCCAAATTTCAACAGTCTATTGGCTGCTAATTAATTACTGCAATTCACTTTATCTGCAACAGCAAGATCACCCTTTGATCTCACCCATCCACCTCCAAAAGAGAAAAGGAGGGGTTTTTTTCCTCTCCGCAAATCTCAGCTTCTCTGCGTAGCTCGGCTCGGCTTAGCTGCTTCTCTGCTTGGCCTTGGTCCAGATGGCAATAGACCAGCTCCTCTCGGGCCCAAACGGCACGGGATTGGTGGGGCGAGGCCGGGGCCCCCGCCGGGCCCCCCCCCCGGGCTGTGGGCCCCTGGCCCAGGGCGGGGGGGAGAGGCCACTGCTGGAGATCAATGTTTATCAAAACACTCAGCAATGGTGTGCACATACACACTGGATGCTTTTATAGTATGGAGGCAAGAGGTACTTGCACTACCACTCCATAAGGTAAAGTGTCTACAGTCAAGGGGTGGATAGTGGCGAGACAGCTCACCCCCCTGCAGTCAAGAAGCTTATCTGCTGTTTGCATAAATCAGGGAATCTCCCCCTTTTGCTCAGTCTTGTGAGACACCCTGGTGCCACTTACAGCTGACAGTAAACATCTGGCTGTGGGACAGAGATTGTGAAGGATAAGCTGGAATTTGTGACTGATAGAAACTACACTTTTACAAACTATAAAAGATACACCTAACTTTCACAAAGCAGAAATCTCCTGCACACTGAGTGTGTGAGGGGGTTGTCCTCAAGTTTCAGGACACTGGGCTTGAGTAATAACTCTCTCGAGGGTTGCGTGGTGGACGCCTTGTACACTATCCCAATTAGGTGGTAAGTTACATTGGCTCCTAATTTATACTATTTCTTCGCTAGCTGTAATATAGGTACCTTTATTATCATGCACTGTATTGTAACCTACTAGTAATAGTTCTTTTGTTTATCCTCTGTAGTAAGTAGTCTGTTTAAAGTCTTGTGTCTGTTTTCTTGTGTCTATTCAATAAATAATTCATGTTGTAATAGACCTGATCGGTCATTATTAAAGATCTTGCAAGCGAGAGTGATTTTGAGGTGCAGGCGGCCTCAAAAGAGCTGCTGCCTATTGCCAGAAATCTGAGCAAAGGCAGAGGCCATCTAAAGCTCTCTCTCTTTCGTAACAGGGCGCGTGTACTGTCATTAACACTAGTTCTTCTTATGTAGTTCAGAGAGGAAGGATTAATAAAGATTTGAAATCTGGAAACAAACTCAAATCTTATATCAGGTAACTCTTGCAGACCTTTCATACACTTACTTCATGGTTGGCAAACTGGGCTTGGATAAAACAACTATTCATACTGGCTATATTTGTAGTTGGTGTCTGCATAATAGCTGACTATAATTCGATGCTGTGATTTCTAGTCATCTTTATGGTCTAACATCAAATTAAGTGGTAGAGACTAGACAATATGGAGTTTTTGTCAAGTCTCTAAAGGGGGGAATGATGCCTAAGGATTTTTAGCTTTTTATGTATTCTTCATGTATTTGTAGCTTTGTAGACTGTTAAATGCATGGTTGTAACTTCTAGTACTTTTCCAGCTCTCTTTTCCACAGCCAACAAACCCTTATTGATGCATTCTTGAAATTTTGCTTAGTCTCGTTTGCTAGTTTACCAAGGACATTTTATTTTTGCCTATGTATCATAGACATAAAAGAGTTAGAGTATCCGGGGGGGAGAGCTCCAGTGGGGCAGAACCTGGGGGGGCAGATTACCTAACCAACTGCTCTTCTAATTGGACAATATTGGCTAGATATACTAATTTCCCGATCTTATAAAATTGTACAAATCTAATTTGGGGTGCGGTTCTTTGCCATATTGTGTACCTGAAGGCTTACAAGTAAAGGTTTGCTTTTATATTATCATTCTAACGTTGTTTGGAAAAGTTCTGTGTTCTATTCCTGGGAACACATTAATGCCCCATCAGCTGTTTACCCAGCTACTGAGCCAGGCAATTGGGAAGCCCACCCCACCTGGTGAGGCTTGAGGGCCTTTTTAGCAGCCCATTTTGTTGCAGGAAGGGGGGTCCGGCTGGTGATATCCAGGTCCAGTATGCCTGTGACCTTCCTAGAGAGCATCCCGCAGAGAACACCTCTTCCAGGGGCACTTGGCAAGCCCTCCCAGGCGACGAGTGATTTCAGCAAGTGTAGCAAATCTTAGCTACAAGTGATTTCAGCTCTTGTGATTCAGATTCAGCTCTTGTGAAATCACCCCGGGCAGATTCAGGGAAAGAGAGACAGGAGCATTCGTATGGCTGTTCCACAGAGGTAGCTTTAATGTCCAACTACCCCACGAAGGGGAGGCCAGGGACGAAAGCTCCCTGGTGTCAGGGGTAGAAGCAGGAGTTTATATGGGGAAAACAGGGGGTGAGGTGGAAACCAGTTAGCCAACAGGGCACAGGCTATTACCATGAAGGAACAAGGCATGTTGGGAACTCGCCATAACCCAGAGGTGAGTTGCTATACCTGGCTTCTCCAAGGCAGTGCTGGCAGCTCCAGCCTTGAGGGCTCACAGCCCTCCACACCATTTCTTCTTTCTACTATGCCATTTGACCGGGAATAGTAAGGGGTGTGAAATACCCACTTAATCCCTTCTCTTTCTGCCCATCCTTGCACTACCCTGGCAGTAAAGTGACCATTGTCTGATTGGATTGACTGGGGTTGAGGTAAACAACTAAACCCGACCTTAAGCCCTTTTTACCATGTTTTCTGTCATTGCCCCGGCCACCATTACTACAAGTGTGAGGCCAGATATCACTTCTACACCTGCCAGCATATACTGCTTTCTGTCTGACTTTCGGAAAGGCTCTATATAATCCACTTGCCATGCTAAACAGTTCTTGAGTGACAGGCCATCCTCTGCTGCAACCTTCTTTAGAGATCTTTGACTCCTGAGTTATCTCATTTTACATGTAACCACTCTAATAGATGTTCCCATTTTTCTTCTTCCCCTTCTCTTGTCATTCCTGCTAAGTGGGTTAGGGTGTCCACTTGATTGTTTAAAAGGTGGGCTGGATGATCCCCTGTTTGGTGTGCAGCAATCCACCCCACAAAAAATTACTTCTATTTGACAGTATTCAAAATCTCTCACCAATTCTCTTGTTGCCATACTGGCACCCAATTTATTTTCCACTGATTTTGCTCCCAGAAAGGGAGTCATTCGGTAAACCCTGTAAAATTTCATAGGAATCTGTATAGATGTACACTAGTTCCTTAGTTTCAGCCTCTTTGACAATTACACTCCAAACGGCTATCAGTTCTCCCACCTGGGCACTACCTTCTCCTTCTTTCACAATTCAGTCTCCTGTATTGACACACAGCACTACCACTTGGTATTTCCACACCTTCACCTCTTGTTTGGATGAGGCATCAGTAAACCACACATTTTTTCAGATGGGATTCGTACGGAGGAGCAGGTTTTATATAGGAAGGAGACTCATGATCTGGCTCATCACATGATGGCTCCTGTATTTGGAGCACCTTAGGTGCTCCCTCCTTTATTTGACAAGTATGGCAATAATGATCTAACTGTACGTACCACTTCCTTACTGTTTCTCGCTGCGCCACCCTCCCCAGAGGGTAGAGTCTGTGATAAATGAGTGAATATTAAATGTTGGCTTTCGCATATATGAATTTAACATTTACAAGTGATAATGTACTATGTAGAAATAGTGTTAAGGTAAAATATAGTTAAATAGAAACAAGGTTTGGATGAATTGTAACTTCGAAATAGTTGTAATAAGTTGGGAAACGTAATAATAAATACATGGTAATAAATGTCTTTTAAGTTGATAAACTACAGAGCCAGAGATCAGAACATCCTAAAAAAACCAAAGAAGATGAACCACATGCATCCCAGTGTCGTCAGCATGCTGGATGGTGGGGTGCCGCGACCTTCCGAAAACGTCTCCAGCGAAGCCGCTCGGCAGGGCAAACACACACAAACATGCGGGAGCTCAGGACTTCTGGACAATGAATCAATATGATTACGCAGAAGACGTTTTATTGTTTACATTACACTCTACTTATACATTTTACAACTACTGTCCACGCGATCACGCATTACTTGATTGATTCCTCTATCCTGTCCACGCGCTCTGCATGCACCTTCTAGAAAATATGATTGGTTCTAGTCCAGTGTGGCACAGTCTTTCTTTATCTATTTCTTGCTGTCTTGGTATTCTGTTCTTCAGCTTTTTCTTTCCCAATTTAGCGCAGCTTACATTTCAGTAACCTTGATGAATTCCTGAGGGCTCTGATAAGAATAACTGAAGATGGTTTGGCTGGGGCACACTTCAGGGCTCAAATACCTTACAACACAAACACACACACCAGATAGCTTCTTTTATAAGCCAAATTGATGGCAAAGAGGAAGGAAGGGTCTCTGTATGAGGTTCCACGAAAGAAGTTTATTGCAGAGACGTGAAGGTTCCCAGTGATGAAAGACAGGCCACATGGCAGGGTCCAGGGTTATATACGGGGTCGGTAGGGGCGTGGAGAGCATCAGGGACCAATAATCTGAGAGTATGGGGGCGGTACATAGGTGGGACTAAGGTGTGGGAGCCAATGGGAATGGCTGGGGGAGTGGTGAGGGAACAAGGGCCAATGGGGAAACATGAAAGGGAGAACCCTCTGGAATAGGGACATATAGGGTACAAAGGGGCAGGGAGGCCAACGGGCCAACTGGGGAAACAGCACCGAGGTACATTAACATAGTGAAACAAAGCATCCTGGGAGAGGCCTTTTCAGTCACCCTAACCTGGGGAGCTACCTAAGTTTCCTCCCTCCAAGAGACCCTTGTGGTCCCTCTGTAAGCAGGCTCACCGACCTCCACAACTCCCCGTTCTTTATTAATTAAAAAGGCCTCCCCCAGGGATTCTAAAACAACCGAATATATGCAAAACAACAAAAATGGTCAAAAGCACCGCAACCCGCCCCCCAAGGTCCCAATGTTCTTTTTAGTTTTTGGACGCTGGCATGGATGCTTTCACTGTGGGTGGCTAGAGTTCTCTGAGCTGGGGCACAGTTTAAGTATCCAGAAAACAGCAGCGAGGTAGATGTTGGGCCTCCTGGTGGGGCATCGCTTCGGCAGGTGCTTCTGCTAGGGTTTTAAACAAAATTATTGAAAGAAATAAGGGGGGATAGGGGTATGGGCATACGTGGTTGAAGAACAAGGGTTAGAACTGAGGACTTATCACTCCGAGGTTCTGGTTGCGGGACGACGGGTCGGCATCTGCGGTGGAAATCTGCGCCGTCTCCGTCTCCACGCCGCGCTTGTTTGCTTGTCGGGCGGTCCTGTATTTGTCTCAGAGTTGGCAGGGTTAGTGTCTGCTGGAATAGTGTTTGCTGGGCCAATATAGGGCTTGATGTTTTTTCCCGGTAGCCACCTTGGGCTCGATGATGTGGAAACACAGGCATATCCCCTCCCCCAGGTTATTAGTGGGAAAGGGCCCAATATCTGCTGACTCTCCGGATCCTTGATCAGCACTGGTGACTTCTCATCGAGCTTAGCTCGGGTCGAATTTGAGAAGTGCCTGAATACAGGAGGGGTTGGCTCTGTAAATGAGCTATTTAAGAAATTCATAGTGAAAAGGGCTTTACAGAGCCTTTCAATTGGAGAATTAACCTCTGTCCCCGCCGCTGATGGAGGACCTGCTTGATGGTACCATGGGCCCTCTCAACAATGGATCGTCCTGTGGGGGAGTGTGGTATGCCCGTGCCGTGCTTCACCCCCCACTGATTGAAAAAGTCTCGGAGTTTGTGGGAGGTGTAAGCAGGGCCATTATCAGTTTTTATTTCCTGTGGAATGCCTAAGGTGACAAATGCGAGGAGGAAGTGCCTGATGGTGTCTTTGGCCTTCTCTCCTGCATGGGCCGAAGCAAACACCGCTCCAGAAAATGTGTCTGTGGACACGTGTATATATTTGAGCCTGCCGAAACTAGGGTAGTGTGTTACATCTGTTTGCCACAACTGACAGCTATTTAGTCCACGGGGGTTCACCCCGGAACCCAACGATGGAACTTGGTGTTGCTGACAGTTGGGGCATGTGGCCACTATTGCCCTTGCCTGGTCGCATGGAAGGTGAAACATACGCATGAGGGCGGGCATGTTCTGATGGTAAAAGCTGTGGCTCATTTTTGCCTGTGCAAAGATGTCAGGGATGTTAGCAGTTTACACAGGCATGGCCAGGGCATCGGTTCTTCTATTGCCCTCCGCAATAGGCCCTGGGAGGTCGGTGTGTGATCTCACATGCATTATGTAAAATGGTTGCTTTCGGTGGGAGAGAAGATAAATTAATTTCGAAAGCAACCTGTGTAGATTTGGATTTTCCACCTCTTTTAATAAAGAATGTTCGGCCCTAGCAACTACACCGGCTACATATGCCGAATCTGTGATCAAATTTATGGGTTCTTTAAACCTCTCAAAAGCCCTGATGATGGCTGCTAGTTCGGCAATTTGGGGGGACCCTTCAACAATCTCAACATCAGACTCCCACTTTTGCGTCTTTGGATTTCTCCAAGTCATGACTGACTTGTGGGATCTCCCTGAGCCGTCAGTAAAACTTGTCAGAGCCTTTAGAGGCGTACGACTTTGGAGTGATTTTGGGGCCAAATGAAAAACTGAAGTAAACAGTCTATGACTGGGTTTATGGATTGAAATTTGGCCCATGTAGCTGTCTAGGGCGAACTGGAGGTGTTCGTTGGTTTGGAGCAAGTTTTCCAGAGCCTCTGTTGCCAATGGGAGGTAAATGCCTGTGAAATCACATCCTGCAAGGGTGCAAAGGCGTGCCCTGGCTCTGGTGATAAGCTGAGCCATCTGCTCCTGTGTTGTAGTTATTATCTTGGTAGGTTGGTTGTGGAGAACGACCCACTCAATGATAAGGAGGGGGTCTTTCATTGTCGTGTCCCATTGAAAGATGAGACCGTGGAACCTGGGCGGCTTACCTAGGACTATGACGCACTCCGCAGTGGCCCCGACTAGAAATCCCGTGATGGCGATGGGATTTCTAGTCGAGTTCCCCATTGGGACAGGAGGTCCCTGCCCCATAACATAATTCCCGACCTTACCACGAAGGGCCTGATGGTGGCAGTTTGGCCCTCGGGTCCCTCCACAATGATGGTATCCTTGCTGCGCATGGAGACCACAGCACCTCCAATCCCTGAAATTACTCTGTTCACCGGGGTTAGTTCCCAGTCCCGGGGCCACTCGGAGCAGGTGATGATGGTGACATCCGCTCCGGTGTCCGCCATCCCTGGAAGGTAGAGCTTAGTACCTTTGTTAAGCAGGCCACACTCTACCATGGGTCTATCTGGGCCTACAACCTCGACCCAGAATGCCATCGGGTTCTCCGGGACCCAGTCCAAGCAAGGAGGAAAAATTGTGCAATGGCCGTTCCCCGGTATAAAAACCAAGGCAGTTTATTGCACATGACTGTCACATATAGTTCATCATTAGGGCCAACAGTTTGTATTTCGGGGATGATAAAGAGTTCCCCTGGCCCATTAATGCCATCTCCAATAATTAGAATGTCTCTGGGGCCATCTAGGGGCCCATATTGTCCTGTGGGGATTTTATGAATGCCCTCATCGTCAAATTGTATCGACAGGGCACTCACCAATTGGCGCCGGGTCCATACCTATATGTGTTGTAATGCCTCAGAGACTCGGAGCTCCTCATCTGCGTAGTCTTCAGGAATGTAGCTTCCGGCCTCCGAGTCTCCGGGATGGTGGGCAGGGTAGGGCGGAACGGCTGTGCATTTGATGTCATCGCGCAGGGCCATCCCGCGCTCTGCCGGTAGTTTCCCGAGTGCCGTTGGTGATGGTATTTGCAGATTGGACAACCCGATGCCGAGCACCTCACCGACAGTGGCAAATTTCTGGTGTTTTTGTGCTTGGGGCAGTCCTTAATGAAATGTCCTGACTCCCCGCAATAGTAACATTGTCGACTGTCCTTAGATGATGCCACCAAAGCTTCTGCCACCCCTTTCGAGATCGCCATGGCAATTGTGTGTTCGGTTGATGTTAACTTGGCACAGGCCTCAATCATCTGATCTATGGTGGGTTTTGGGTCGAGAGGGAGGGCTCTCAAAATCTTTTTACACTCCCTGTTTGAATTGGCCACCGCCAACTTGCACAACAGTTCTTTGCGTGCCTCCGCATTCTCGACCTGTCTTTCAATAGAGCCTTTTAGGCGGTCTATAAATTTGATGAAGGTCTCGTCCACACCCTGTTTAATGTCTGAAAAGTTTTGGGTGGGAGTGGCATCATCGGGTGTCTGAAGCAGCGCTGTCTCTGCTGCTTTTTTGATGTCTCCGAGGACAGCCTCAGGGAGATCTTGCGCTTGGTCTTGGGGGCGCTCCAAGTTACCTTCTCCGCTTAAATGGTCGATGGTTAAACGGGCCCTAGCCCTATCCCCTCTATACGATTGTATAAGTCCCCTTAGATGTTTTTTCCAAGTTCTGTCCCAGAGCATATACTCCGCGTCAGAGAGGAGGCACCTCAGTATGTTCTTTATATTGTGCGATACTAGGGTATGTGCTGAGAAGGTAATTTGGAGCAAGTTTTTAAAATATGGCGACCCTTGCCCATACTCTTTTCCGGCCTTGCACAGCTCTTTGAGCTGTGCATAAGGGACCGGCTCCCACCCAGGGTTTCTTCCCCTCTTATAGATAACTGGAGCTGCAAAGAACATAATTTTGTCAGCTAACTCCCAGTTACCATCCCTTACCGCCCTTCTTTGCACCACAGCCCAGGGATCTTCAGACTCCGGATCAGAATCCTGGGAGTCACCGCCCTCCTCCAAAGAGGAGGGAGAGTTCCTGGCTCTTTTGCGGGGTTTATGACAGACCGGATTTGCCTGCTGTTGTGTGGCAATGGACGCCAAGATGACGTCATTCCGGTTGCCATCGCACCCACTTCTGGCTCCGGCAGTGTGGTAACCAGAAGAGGGTTGGTTCCCGGGGTGGAGCCACCGATGGAGAAGGTGGGGACTCCGGGAAGGGATGCGAGGTCTGCAATAGGCAAGGGATTCCCAATGGAAGGGGAGGGGGCCGACGCAGACATGCCCATTGATGCATGGGAGGAGGGACCCGACGCGATGACATGCACAGGGAAGGGAGGAGGGAGGTCGCAAGGTGGTGGAATGGCCGGCGCCACGCAGTCGGCGCCATTTCGGGTCGCCACGCGGTCGGTGCCATTTTGCGTGGCCGCGGCTGGGGATGAGGATATAGGAAAAAGGGTTGGGAAAGGGCCCAAGATGGGGTGATCAAGCTCATCTCGAGAAGGGGACAGGGGAGACCGGGGGACGTCAAGGAGTCGGTAGCAGCCCTGTGCCCTTGGGCAGTATCTGTCTCCAGGTCTCTCCTGAGACAGAGAAAAGGGTTGAGGAACACAGGGAGAGGGAGACGGGGAAGGGTCTTTTAACTGGGGGTTAACTGAACCCGAATGTTTCCTAATACCCTTAACACTTACTACCATAATGGCAAGCAAAACTAAATCCTGTGAAATGTTAGGAAAGTATTTAAACAACCAAAGAACTAAATGTTTTAGGTCACTCGTAGAAAAGCGAAAAGTCCCCCGAATAAAAGCTCTTTCAACTTGGTTAAAAACTTCCCACTGGGGATGGGTTAAGTTAGCCCCCATCTCCAACTCTTCCCAACACCCAAGAGAAAAGGCTTAAAAAGAAATAGAAAAAAGACCCGATATTTTTCACTCACCAGCTGGGTCAAAAAAAAACTTCTCGGGGTGGTCCATCGAATTTTGACTGGTCTTCTCCTCCTGAGAAGGTTGTCAGTCGCCCCTCGGATTACCCTGATAAAACTCAGAGCTCTCTCCGGGGAGGTGGCTGCTCGGAACACGGCTTGATTTCCAGCAGCACAAAGCTGATGGAGACTCTTTCAGAAACACACGTAGAAACGGTCCCTGTTAGGTGCGCCAACTGTCGTCGGCGTGCTGGATGGTGGGGTGCCGCGACCTTCCGAAAACGTCTCCAGCAAAGCCGCTCGACAGGGCAAACACACTCACACAAACACACACACCAGATAGCTTCTTTTATAAGCCAAATCGACGGCAAAGAGGCAGGAAGGGTCTCCGTATGAGGTTCCACGAAAGAAGTTTATTGCAGGGACGTGAAAGTTCCCAGTGGTGAAAGACGGGCCACATGGCAGGGTCCAGGGTTATATATGGGGTCGGTAGGGGTGGGGAGAGCATCAGGGACCAATAATCTGAGGGTATGGTGGCAGTACATAGGTGGGACTAGGGTGTGGGAGCCAATGGGAATGGCTGGGGGAGTGGCGAGGGAACAAGGGCCAATGGGGAAACAKGAAAGGGAGAACCCTCTGGAATAGGGACATATAGGGTACAAAGGGGCAGGGAGGCCAACGGGCCAACTGGGGAAACAGCACCGAGGTACATTAACATAGTGAAACAAAGCATCCTGGGAGAGGCCTTTTCAGTCACCCTAATCTGGGGAGCTACCTAAGTTTCCTCCCTCCAAGGAACCCTTGTGGTCCCTCTATAAGCAGGCTCACTGGCCTCCACATCCCAGGAATTCTGGTATCTCATCAAAACTCACACCTCCCAGAGAAACTGCCAACTACCAATTAGGTTGGAACTGAGAAGACACCGGAGGGGCACGTCTGCCTTCAAATTCTGAGATGGTCCAGAGGACCTGGGACGGTGTATTGCTGGCAGAAGGGGGCAGGGATTGGGGAGGGGAGAGTTGAGTGAAGGGTAAATTATTTTCTGGGCTTAATGAATATGTAACAGTTTGAGAAGGTACTTAAGTTCGCAGTATAATGAATAGAATTGCGCCTCTGGCAAATATTGCTATGCGCCCAGTGCTGTGTTTGCCTTTGTTCTACTAATAAATATTCCATATTAGGCTACTAAAATTTCAGCCTGCAAATTCATTTATGAGTCCCAGCCATTACCTGTTTCAAAACCTTAAATGGTCCTCTCGAGATGATTGGTTGCTATCATATAAACCTCTCAGCTTCCTGCAGAGCTGCGTTTGCCTTTGTTCTACTAATAAATATTCCATATTAGGCTACTAAAATTTCAGCCTGCAAATTCATTTATGAGTCCCAGCCATTACCTGTTTCAAAACCTTAAATGGTCCTCTCGAGATGATTGGTTGCTATCATATAAACCTCTCAGCTTCCTGCAGAGCTGCATTAACCACAGAGGCCCTTCTCCCAGACTGAGTAGTGGTTTTTTCATCTTTGAAACTGCGTAAATAGAACCCTATAGGGTTAATTGGACCCTCAGGTCCATGCTGCCACATGTATGGATAATCCCTAAATTGCAAAACCCCATTCAGTATGGAATGGGTCTGTTGGGTGTATTTGCTCTAAGGCCTGATATACCCCTGATGCATGGATAATAACTCTATAACCCAAAAGTTATAAAGTAGGTATGTTTAATTCCAGCATGCTGGGCACATGGGGATAATTCCTCCAAAGCATGTGCAATGTCTGCAACAAAGTTCTCTATATTTATTTCGTAAAAACATTACTATGTATTAAGGTTCCCCGATATGCCTATACATATGCATAATCTATTCCCACTTCCCATGATAATGAGCTCTGAGAACATTTCCATATGCTTGCGCTTGCGCAGTGCCTCCTGGTGGTCGTGGGCAGGGGTCCCAAGATGAAGTAAGCGAGTCTTCCTCGGAGTTGAACTTTTCACCTCGCCTCCTTGCGCATGCTCTCTGGTCCCTTGATCTCAGTCCAAACTTTATGGCTAGTTCCAACTAGTTCAGGGATCCAGAGAGCAGGAAACCGAGTCACAGTTCCTTCATTCTATCAATAGTTTGACATCCTCCCTCGTTCTGCCTTAGCAAACACAATTAAGCTAAGTGAACGATATATTGTCTAGCAAACAGCACAGCTCTTGCAGGTGGATATGGTTCTACAGGTGAGCCCTTAATTCCCTTATATCAGTCCCCCCTTTTCTAAAAACTAAGTAAATTCTTTTACTAACATGCTGATTTCTAATATACAGCTTCTTCTTCTAACAAGCTTCTACGAAAAGTATCTCTCAGTGCTTTGCCGTGTACACTTCACAGAGGTCAAAACTGCTACTCGTTGTAACATCCTCCAGTTCCACACTATCAAAATAATAGACAAAACAAGACTAATACTAACCAGTATTAGAAGAACAATAATGGGGTGACACAATGCATTTAGAGTACCAGTTGCAGTAGGTGACCATCCAAAGAGCACATCCCACCAGTGATGACTTGTATCTTGTCTTACCCTTTGTAAGACTCTGCTTATTTTTCAGTATCATAATGAATGGTAAAGTTTTCTTTCCACTTTCTTGATTTCTTCCAAAATCTTTACTAAGTCTGGATGTTTCACTAGTTGCCTCACTAATGTGAGGTCCATTCCAATAGGTGTGGGTGATAATTTGTGATACATTGTATCATTGGACTTTATCAGCTGGTGGCATACAACTGGTGCTAAATATGAAAAGTCACACCAAATAATCTTAACAAAATTACAAATACAAAAATTCGAATGATTCTTAACAGCCATGGGTACATTGTTATCATCTATCTTCACAAAGGCACAAGCGGTCCTTAAACATACACAACCTTGGCCAATATATACAAGTACAGTCTTTTGACTAGTGTCTGGATGGACTTCGAAGTGACAAATGCCTTGCTCGA
The DNA here is from genome assembly GCA_018881555.1 of Amblyornis subalaris. Lineage (NCBI taxonomy): Eukaryota > Metazoa > Chordata > Aves > Passeriformes > Ptilonorhynchidae > Amblyornis > Amblyornis subalaris. The sequence continues at coordinate 56,712 of JACAXG010000589.1, forward strand.
CGTCAAGACATATGTCCTTGGCATCAATTGTATTAATTTCACAAATAAACCCTTGCTGCTCTCAAGTAACACAGGATTCCAAGTTTACAGTCTGCCATCTCTTATCTACCATCTGGGCCCATGCTCTGTGTTCAGAGGGATAAAGCACTGTTCCCTCATGATTCAGTCCTAATGCAATAATGGGATGGATGACATAGATTGTGGCATTTCGTATAGTAAGCACAAAGGCTATAGCTGTGTTAGTAATAGGGTCATATGTAAAATTTACTAGGGCCCACCAGGATTGAAGCTTCCTTTCTAGGTCAGTGGCATTGTCCCAGATAGCCATTCGAATTTCAATGGGGAAAGCACCTTCACTTCCTTCTCTTATTATTAAGGCGGCTATTGACTGCATCCACAGTTGTGCCTGTATACAACTAAGAGCTAGGGACACATTATCCTGGACTTTACCAAGTGCATCTATTATTAATTTATGGACCTGTCCTGCTTTTTCTCATTTTGGTAATACCTTTGAAATTTGCCACTGGCCAGTTCCTAATGCTAATAAAGAAGATTATAAGGGTTGTTTTAGTTTTGTCAAATCAGTAGTGGCTGTAGCCAATTTATTCATTAATATCTCCGAATCAATTCCATTTAGCACTCCCAATCCTGTCCCTAGCACTCCAGTTAAGTCTCTTCGTGTTTTGCCCCGGAAAGAAGATACCTGTTTCTGTAGCCAGGCTGTCCATCCTTTAAAAGATATTTGTAAGTGAGGAGAGCATGCTGGCTGAATTTCGAAAATATTGGTTTGCATTAACAATTCAACACGTTTAAGAGACCATTCCGGGTTAAACAATAATTGCTGTTGACCAGTGTTCCTTATTACATAGGGACTGATTTCATAAACTTTGAGTTCCAGCTCAGGTGGTGTGGTTTGTGTGGCATGGTAGTGCTTACAGGAGACTTTGATAAAATTCGAAGTTCAAAAGTAAATCCCCAGTCTGTGCCAGCTCTGAACTTTACACCGCATCTCACCAATGTTGTATGATTTGCTGTAAAATTCAACCAGCATACTGGGCCGTACTGATTGGGTGCAGTGGTGTTTACACAGGGCTGGTATTTCCATGATCCTTTTCCTTGATAAACTTCCGTAACTATCCCTGTGAGTCTACTACGTTGAATTGCGTCTTGTTGGTTTGTGTCCCCTTCTCGTCTTATTCAAGTTGCAAATGCTCGGCATCGTACATTAGTTAGTCCTTTAGTACCATTAAGATAATATGGGCTATCTGGCAATACTTCTGCAGTCGTGTAAAAGTGTGATTCCTTTCTACTATCAATACTTCCCCATTTATCTTTTCTATATAATTGCCGATTTTGCAAAACTACAGCTTGGAGGGTTATATTCCAATGTGGGAACAGTGTCTTCGCTTTGTCTGGGGTCCCAAATGTTATTCCTCCTTGGGACCAGATGTCTCCTTGTCCATAAGCAACCTCCCATCCCAGAGTTATGATCATAACCGTGAAAAACATAATTTTCATTTTGCCCTGGTAAACTTCAATTTCAGTTCGTTACCACCAGGAGTCACTCTCCAAGGAGCCTCTGGAGCCTTCTTTACTCGAGTGTGATGAATCCAGGCACCTCGCCTCCTTGCGCATGCTCTCTGGTCCCTTGGTCTCAGTCCAAACTTTATGGCTAGTTCCAACCAGTTCAGGGATACAGAGAGCAGGAAACCGAGTCACGGTTCCTTCATTCTATCAATAGTTTGGCATCGTCCCTCATTCTGCCTTCGCAAACACAATTAAGCTAAGTGAACGATATATTGTCTAGCAAACAGCACAGCTCTTGCAGGTGGATATGGTTCTGCAGGTGAGCCCTTAACCCCTTAATTCCCTTATATCACCCCAGCTTCAAAGATTAGCAATTTCAGGGCTTCTTCATAAACAGGGGTCTACTCCCAGATGGCTTTTTTGCGTGTCAAATCGTACAGAGGATGAGCTATGATAGAAAAATCTGGGATGTGTTTTCTCAAAAATACCAACAGGTCCAGTGCATGTTTGTCGTGGGAGAGAGTGGAAACTTCCGACAAAGTTTAATAGAGAAGACCTCCTGTTGAGTCATGAGGTGCAGAAAAGGACCCCCTTGCTTTCTAAACTCCTCAGAGAGAGGAGCCTGGGTGCGGCTGGATCCAGTCCTAGCCCCAGACTTTGTCAACAGTTGGTTTTGCAACTTTGTCCCACAAGTTTTAATGATGGCAAATCAGATATATTTATATAAAAATGAATTATTTATTATGATAAATGATTAGACAAATCGGAACTTTGGCAAAAGAAAAGGAAAAAAACCCTGGCAAGATAGAATCCATAGAGTCTGCCTTGTTGGGAGTGTCATTAATAGCTGGACAAAAGGAGAGATACGTTGCTACGCAACGAGATAAGGAGGTAATTGCCTCCTTGTATGAGTTAGCTAAGACCTTGCAAACGACCCTACAGGCAGAGCTCATACTTCAGCAAAGGGTGGAGGAGGGGTTGAATGCGGAAAAGAGATTGACAGAAAACCTGCAGAACCCGTTGAGCAAGTCTCAGGAAAAAGAATTACAAATGCAAATTTCCCATTTGAAAGGGAAGGTGGAGAGCGAGATGGGGTTTTCCAGTCTCGAGGAAGAGGTGGATTTCCCTGAACGTGATGTCACCCCGCTCAGCCCTAAACTCCACCCACCTGTACAAAATGAGGAGGCAGAGAGGCAGGTGGGATGCCCTGAGCATGATGTCACCTCCCTCCACTCCCTGGAGGAGGGGTCTGACTCAGCAAAGCCACCCACTCCTCCCCCTCACTGCAAGCTCTGCCCGCTTGTAAAAACAGAATTTACTTATAAGGAAGCACAGCCCATGCTAATGGTATCTCACTCTGCAACAGAATCAGTTAAGTTACAAGGGAAAATTAGCAATCGCCCCAAAGAAAATGAAAAGGAGAATGTTTTGAAAATTTTGTTAATGGAGGGAATGAAATAAAGCTTTCTGAGGAGGAAGCACATGGCAAAGTGCCCTGGTCTCTTGCCCATGGAAGAACCTGTTGTGTGAAAAGTTTGGACCCATTGGAGGTGTCATGGAGTGGGTGTAACCAAAGTATATATTCTATCACCATCCACATCACTTCATGATAAAATGCTTAATGATGGGTCATTCACAGTAGCTGGGTACACACCTGGTCCCTCACCAAACCATGTGAGGTGGGGCATTGTTTATCTCAACCGTGATAAACTTCCCCGGGAATCAGCAGCTGTAACAACCCAAGCCATCAGAACTCCAGAAATATCCTATGACTCATAGGATTACATCATTTCCATTATGGAACTCCCTGCCCTGGGGGAGGTACCACCTAAGAACCACCAGATGTAAGGAGGGGTTTTGGGGACTAAGAAACCACCACCACTGGGTGTCCAGCGGAGATCCTGAATTCCCACAGGAGGACCAGACCTTTTCCCACCAGACCACTGCCAGGTTGTACTGGACTGCAGCCATCATCCCAACGGGACTGAAACCATTGCCAGGTTGTACCGTGACTCTCTTGGTTTAAGCCAGTGTTTTTGTATTCCTGCATTTATTGTAACCTTTCTATTAAAATTGTAACTCCAACCTAAAATCTCTCGCAAGGTATTTGTGTGGGGTTAATTTCCCCTGCTGGTTTGCTTTCAAACCAACACGGGGGGGGGAAAACCCATGCCTCTCCCGACTCCAAAATGTGCTAAAATTACCGGGAGAGTGTGGGAAGCAGCTGGACTCCAACCAATGCACGAGAAACAGCTGATGCCCCATCAGCCTTCTCCCTTGTTATTGTTATTTATTGCAAAATTTAAGGATCAGGACCGAGGAGACCAACCTTCAGGAAGCCACCTATGGAGGGAGGGATTGGAGAAGGGAGACTACCCTGCTCCAATATCTAACAAGTTGGTGGTCCCTATGACCCCGTTAGCAGAGCCGAATGCAGTTTGTTATCTCCTCAGAAATAAAGAGGGAGTTATGCTGGATATTTCCTGTGTTCTCAATGATATATTTCAAACTGCTCCTACACTGCCACCTTCTGGTGGTAGTGAGTATAGAGCCTTGCTTGCACCTAGAGGCGAGGAACAGAACTGCTGAAGTCATTCTGCAGTTAAAGGCCACAGATGCCTAAGGCAGAAAACACAAAATATCACCACATGGAGAGTTCTTTCTTTTTAAAACTGGTCCAAGGAGAATCTAGTTTTCTTTTTCTCTCCTCTTACAAGTATTCCAAAATAAGCGGTGTTCCATGAGAGGATGAAGTGGCAACAGGACTAAAGAGTTGCTGTTCTTGGCTGTATCAAGTGTTCATGTGTTTTTATCTTGATAAGTTTTAAGATCTCTATGTTCATATATGTTTTATATAAATTTGTTGCAAGCAATATTTTGAAATGCTTGTATTTCCTCTGTGGTTGCCACAGTGGGTGGAAAAGAATCCTCCCTAAATTCACCTTAGGCAAATTTGTATACCTCTTCCTATCTCCTCAGAGCAAAGTATAGAGTTGCTATACTGAGGGAAGCGCATGTAGTAACAGTAAGCAATGTTGTCAAGGGTTAACCTGGAGGCAAACTCTAGATCCCCACGCTATATTCTTCAGAGGAGAGGAGACAGCAAAAACAGGCTGCAGGTTTGAGAAAATGATTAAATAATTTATTTCACTAACACTACTAAGAATAGAAAAAATAAAAAATAATAAAAATATTAAGGCATAATGTACAAATATCATTCTCCTCCCAATACATTCCAATCTTTCTCACTGATCACGCAAAGGACATAAACATGAGATTCTGATCTTATGATTCTTATTGCCACTTTATGGGATAAAGAGAGTTCTTTCTGTAGTGTAGTGGGATCCATCCCACGGAAGACAGTTCCCTAAGAAGTATCTTCAGCATGGTTCCAAACTTTCCAGAAACACCACAGCTCACCCTAGTTTTTGCAGTGGTGTATCTTCTCTCCCACAATACACTCTGCAGTTTGTGGGTCACAAGAAAAGTCAGATGGGGTTAAACATTTTAAGAGTAAGTCATTCCAGCCTAAAGGCACCAAAGGCACAGGCTCCTGCTTTACTCATAATCTCCACAGGCTGCAAATTTCATCTGCACACAACTTAAAAATGTTCTTATTTTAGGCTGTTGAATTTCAAACTCCCCCACGTATTGTTATTGTGATTACAGAGAAACTTAGTTTGGTATTATTCCAGATCACACAGCACAGCTCACAGAAAAAAAAAGGTGAATGCTTTTAAAGATGGCTTTTCTGGCACTTCCTGCCACTCCTTGTCTTCTCTTCCGTTGGGCTGCTGGTCTCCATATTTAGTCTTTCATGTGACTGCTTTCCTTCCTCTCTAGCTTAGAGAAGCGGTTAATATTTGCAGAAAATGCCTACAAAAGTATTTATAACAGTTTACATGCTCCCATAAGATAATGCAGCTGTATGAGGCTCGCTTCCCGGGCTCGGGCCCAAGGCTCCTTTCCCCCCCTGAATTGCTCTGCACTGGCAGCCATCCAAATTTTTAGTAAGTCTTTTGGCTGCTACTTCAATCTCTGCCTTATCTACAACAGCAAGGTCACTCTTCGATCTCACCAATACACCTCCAAAAGGGAGTGCCTTTTCTTCGGCAAAACTCAGCTCTCTGTCTGCGCAGCTTGGCTCAGCATAGCTCGGCTTTTCTCGGCTTCTTTCGGCTTGGCTGCTTTCCTGCTTGGCCTTGGTCCAGATGGCAATGGACCAGCTCCTCTCAGGTCCAAAACGGCACAGGACCGGTGGGGGTGAGGCCGGCTGTCCCCACCAGCCCCCCAGGCCGTGGGCCCCTGGCCCGGGGGTGGGGGGGAAATCATCTCCTGCTCGTGGATACAGCTGAGAGCAAGGGAGAAGACAAAGTGAGAGCAAGTGCTTCGTCACTTCCTAGATGGTTTTTTATAACATTCCTTTCACAGAGGCGTCACAGGAAGACTAAGTGGTCTATATAACTGTCCTTCATCTGTTCTAACCAATTAAACTTGTCTCACACCGGGTCAAACCATGATAGATGTGTAAAACATGATTATGCAGAAGGGGATGTTGAACTGTTGGTAGACCCTGGAAGGAGGGAGAAAAGGGGCTGACAGATGATCTGAAGTGGCAGACGAAAAGTTCTCTCCAGCTGTAGATTGTTGCGGATAGGTAAAACCTTGCAAAATGAAGGCCTTGTTACTCTTGTAAAATCATGGTTCACTTCTGTTACTTTGGCTAAGTAAAAAGGCCTCTGGGAACCAGTTCAGCTAACTTAGAAGTAGAGAAAACAAGTTACATAAGTTTCACATGATCACCTCGTGGCTTATGGTGACTGGTTGAATTATTGTTTGTTGTATTTCAATGGTATGTATTGATAATGGCTAACTGCTTAAAAAGGCTTGGTTTTTGTAATAAAGAGCTCTCCTTTGCACCTGCCTGGGAACTCTGTGTCACCCTATCATCACATCTGGCGCCCAAACACGGGCATTGGAACATTGGATCACCATGAAGGCTTGGACTGCCTCCAGGGACGAAGCCTCACGAACCCAGAACAATGGGACATCAGATTCCAATGAAGAAATGCACCGCGACCCAGCCAAGTGATCCCTACGATCCTGGACCCCTGCACTGCAGGCAGAAAGCAAAGCCCAGGCCATGCTACAACAGAGGACTTTTATCTGCGAGCTACAATCCGACGGAGATCAAGATGCCAGCACAGCCTACAAGGTCAGATCACTGGTATTTGCTGGACAAAGAACCACTTGCCTGTGAGTACCTCAGACCCCGGTGGGTGTCCCGGTAGCGTCAGTCCACCTTAAGGATATTGCAAAAACATCCTCCACATTGGAGAGACTTTTATTATGAGTTAGAGAACTCTAAAGGTCTCCTACATGAGAGACGCTTTGATATTAAAATCCCCACGCATACCTGCCCCAGGGACTGCTAGAATAGCATAACGAACCTGGGCAGGGTTCCAAGAACTGGATCCAGGGAAAGGATCGATCCTCAATTTGGACTAACGAACTCACAACATGCGTGACATTACGGACACTAGTGATGCCCCTCCGCCACCCATGGTTCGTTTCGGTGACCCCAGCAGTCTCGGCGCTCCCGGTCCCCTTCGGTGCACACCACGGGCAATGGCTCCCCTTGGAGCAAGGCTCCCCCACCTCGAAGCAAGGCGCTCCCCCTCGGAGTAGGCCCCCCCCTTCGGAGCACGGCTTTCCCTCTCGCCCCCCCTCATAGCAGCTGCCCTGCAGCACACTTCTCTGTCACGGCCTCTCCCCTGTAAATGCTTTCTGCCCTGCCAGCTCCCCTGGCAGTGGTTCCTTCGCCTGCTGCGATACCAGCCCCACCCAGCCACTGCTTCACTAGCAGCAGCCCCCCTGCCCTCAGCCTCTTTAAGCCCCCCACTCCTAGGCCGGGCCTGCCGGACCCCATTTGCCCAGACGCAGCTGGCAATGGATAGCCATCCTGACTCAGGACTCATGAGGAATGCTGATGCATTCCTTGCTATCAAAAATGCCAAGGGTCAATGTTAAAATACAGAGATATTTCGGTGTACTTTACAACAAATGAGACCTCCTGTGTTTGCCATTCAGCTAACAGGTGACGGTATGTGTACTCAAGACCTGGAATGCACATGGACAATCTTTCTGATATTTAAGGCATTTTTGACCTGATCCCTGTTTAAACTAACTTTGTATTTTCAGTGAGCTGTGAATTCTGACAGGTTTATTTATTGGAGAGATTTGGAGTTATCTCTGTGAATGTAACGTGTTTCTCCAGGCAAATGACATCTGTGATTCTCTGCTTTAGTACTGCTTGGCAAGAGTGAATTTTTCAGTGAATGTGCTGGTGCATTGCATGATTGATGACAATAACTGGGCCCACTTAGCCAGGTGAGGCCCCTGGCAGGCTAAGGTGCCCAATTAATTGTGGCACTTCTTCGCTCCTTTCCTCATTACTGTTATCTGCAAAAACTGTTCAAGGTTTATATAAAATTAGCTCACAACTTTCCACTGTGGAAAGCAGTGGATATGTGAGGAGAAGGGAAGGACTAACAGCAAAAACAGGCTCCAAAACTTAAAATAGTAAAATAGATTTTATTACTAATAAAACTAATAATAAAACTAATAATAATAATAATAAAGATATTAAGGCAAACATAGAGATACTTTTCCCTTCTCCCAAAAAACACCATCCCACCTTCTTACCGAATGCACAAAGAGAAAACAAAATCATGGGATTTTTGAGTCCTTCTTGATACATAGAAACGAATTTTTCTTCTGCTGTAACTTCCATCACAAACAGCAGCCCCGCCCGAAAAGCTACTGCAGTGAAAAAACAATTCCTCTCCCACAAAACTCTCGCAGTCTGTGGATCACTAGTCCAATAGGGTCCTAGGGTAATTTTTAAGGATGTGAATAATCCCAGCCTGTTAGTAATAGTAATAAAAAGTCCTCTTCTTCAAACCTCAGCATGAGCCCAGCGTGGGCAATTTCTTTTCAGGCTATAAGTAGATATTCATCATCCCCCCAGTGTTCTATCAGAATGAATTCTAGAAGAATAGTTTGTTACATTTAGAGCTCACCAAAGCTTGCAGAACAGAAGACAATTTCAGCTCTATATAAGGTGGAATTTTCTTCCTCTAACTCCGGCGCCGCCGCCATGCCAGGTCTTAACACGCGGCCGCCACCATCTTGTCTCCCTCCGCGCGACCAGACCTTCTCGCTCTCTCTGACTTGATAGAAGGAATCAGTATCTGGCCATTATGCCTGGAGGATTTGGTCTTAAGAAGTCCTCGTCATACCTCTCGCAGCGCGCGGTCTCGGGTGTAGTAATTTGCCGCGGCTTTTGGCTGCGTAGTGGCGGTCACTCACTCCCGGCAACATAGTGATTAGCATAAGCTGCAGCGGCGGTGGGGAAAATCCCCCGCCGGGACTCACCGCAGGCTGGCAGCAGCTCACAGCTATTCGCTGGAGGACCGGCAGGGCTGGGGCAGCCGCAGTTCCATAGCAGCCGCCTTGCCGGCTAAAATGGATGCCCTTCCACCTTTCTCTTCTGCAAAAATGCAAATTTCACTAAGGCAAAAATGACCGTCTATTGGTCTAAATGACCTATCCATCAATCCTAAACTTTCATCCAATCAGCGCCCGCTAAAACCATAACAACTGTGTAACAAATAATTCTGATTGAGTTCTTTTTGTCTAATCATTTATCATAATAAATAATTCATTTTTCAATAAATATGTCTGATTTGCCATCATTAAAACCTGTGGGACAAAGCTGTAAAACAAACCGTTGACAAAGTCCGGGGCTAGGACTGGACCCAGCCGCACCCAGGCTCCTCTCTCTGAGAAGGAGTTTAAAAAGCAAGGAGGTCCTTTTCTGCACCTTGTGACTCAACGGGAGGGCTTCTCTAATAAACTTTGCCTGAAGTTTCCACTGCCTCCCGCGACAAATTGCCGTAGTTGGCAGGATGGCAAACGATTTTCAGAAACAGACAAAAAAGATCTTAACAGAATATTTATGGAAGCACAGTATAACCAGGAAAACCAAAGACCTGGTAAAAGAAAAGAAAAAAACCTGCCACATTGCCAAATGCTGTACCAGCAGCTGAAGGAGAGAGATACGTTGCCAAGCAACAAGATAAGGAGTCAATCGAGTCTTTGTTTGACTTGACTAAAACTGTGCAAATTGCACTGAAATCAGAACATATAGTCCCGCTTTCTGCCCAGAAGGAATTGGATATGAAAAGAGATTTGATGCCTTAAGGATTAGCTTTTGGATTTTTCTAACCCTGCACTGTACTAGTGTGTAATTCTGAACTCCATATTATGTGCTTCACATTCTTGTTAGACAAAACATTCTCTCTAAGCCTGGAAAACAAGGTCACTATCCTAGGCCTAAGTATAAACAAAAGTGAATTGGGAGGGGGTGAAT
>JACAXG010000590.1:0-20232 GCA_018881555.1 Amblyornis subalaris
CTCTCTCTTCCTCCTCTCTGCTTCCTCCCTTTTGGCCTCTGCCTGTTGGAGAACCCTGACAGCTGTGTCCGTGTGTTTATTCGAACCCGAGAACAACAGCCACTCTTGGCTGACATTGTCCAGCTGTTTTGAGAAGTAGGCCACAGCTCTCTGCTGGTTTCCGAGATGTTGCGCCAGTACTCCTAAAGCAACATTCAGTTGCTCATATGTGAAGACTTCAAAAGGTTAAGTCCAGCAACCCTAGGGCAGGGGCCGACATGAGAGAGTGCTTCAGCTGTTTAAATACAGCCCTTGTACTTTCTGTCCATATGATAATTCCTTTTTCGGCTGCTTTTAAGGCTCCATAGAGAGGTTTTACCAGGAGTCCATAATTTGGTATCCACAGGCGACATCAACCCACCATTCCCAGGAAAGCTTGCATCTCTCTCATGGTATGGGGCTCGGGAAGATGACAGATGGCTTCCTTCCATTCTCTGCTGAGCCGTCGATGACCACAAAAGATCTCAAGCCCCAGATAAACTACTGCTTCTTTGGCAATGTGGTGGTTTAGCATTTTAAGAAAAAACTTGGTTTGTAAGAACAGAAAAAAAGACAGGCTGCTGGAACTTTCTCTGACATGGCACAGAACTCAGAGTTGACGGGCAGGTTGCTAGACCAACGGATAAGTCGGTAATCCCTCTGTGATGACATATTTTGAGGAAGGAGGAAGCGGAAGAACGGCCATTTTTTTTTCTTCCCTGCCGAGGGGTGGCAGAGGATTGGCCCCAGGCCCATCCCAGGGCCGTGCCACCAGGAGGGGCCACCCCCAGCAGCTGCTAGTAGCCATAAACAGCCGTGAGCAGCCAGCGCAGCCTGGACCGCGTGGCAGAAGCCTCTGGGGCTGCGCAGTCTTCGCAGGCCTGGCCTGGCCTTCCATACTGCTGGCACGGCTTGCGCTGAACCAGGCAGAAAACACCATGCAGCTGGCAACGAGACACATGACGAATATTTCCCCAATGCGGAACCCAAATAAGATTACTTCTTCAGTTACAACTTACAGATGCTGATCTTCCAAGTCAGAGAAAACGGAAAGGTGCGGCCACGTGAAGAAGACAACGTGGCAGCTCCAAGGTCAGTGGGGGAAGGGAGAGAGAAGAGGCACTCCGAACACTGGAATTGAGATTTCTCCTGCAAGCCGTGGTGAGAGCTATAATATAACAAACTGTTTCTCTATAATTCATTGAAGGCATTGGGGGGATGTAGAGTTCCATGTACAGCCCATGAAAAAAAGAGTACTCACGCCAGCGTGCATAGATGCTGAGAGGTTTTTTAGAGATTGAAGAAGAGAGAGCCTTTACTTCCAGGCTGAGATAACTCATCCTTAAAAGACTAAACACCATGGACTATTATGACCCACCGTGGAAGTTGTGGGAAGACTGCGAAACCCGTGGGAGAGATTTTTTCATTGCAACAGGTTTCTGGCGGACTGTTGTTTGTAAGGCTTGAAGCCAAGCTGGAGAGGTTCGCGGAGAGCTATCTCCCGTGGGATAGATCCCACAGCATAACAGAAGAAACTCTTTTTCCATAAACATAAAGAAAGACTCTTAAGAAATAATATACTGACCAAAAACCCATGTTTGTTTCCCTTGCACAGCTGGTGGGAAGAGGGAGGTACTGGGAAGCGAAAGGTGTCTGGAAGTTTGCTTTAATTTCTTATTATTCTTTTTATTTTTAAATCTATTAGTAATAAATCTTTACTGTTTAAATTTGAACCTGTTTTGCCTTAAAGTTTTTCCGTTTTCCTCAATAATCCTTATTTCCCCTCATGAAAATAAGTTTTAGTTTCCCGTGAGTGACCTTTCCATGGGTGCCTGGCATTTGGCCAGTGTCAAACCACAACAGGCAACCTGCACTTTTGCTTTTGAGACACGGTATCCACTTAGTCCCAAAAAGTTTAACAAGCTTATGGTTAACTGGCTACAGCTATATTGTGATTTTGCAGCTAATAAGATATCATCAGCATATTGAAGAATCACCCCTTCTGGTTCCTGTCTTTTCCAACCTTCCAATTCCTTTGCTAGCTGGTTTTCAAATATTGTTGGGCTGTTCTTAAAATCCTGAGGTAGCACTGTCCAAGTTAGCTGACTTTTTCTCCCAGTTTCAGGATTTTCCCACTCAAAAGCAAAAAGCTCTTGGCAATTTTTATGTACAGGGATACAGAAGAAGGCATCTTTCAGATCTAAGACAGTGAACCACCCCAGTTCATCTGCGACTATGGACAAAAGGGTGTATGGGTTCACTACAACTGGATGTATATCCTCTGTTATCTTGTTAATTGCCCTTAAATCCTGCACTAATCGATAACTCTTGCCATCGGCCTTCTTAACCAGCAGGATGGGTGTGTTATACCTAGATTCACATTCCACTAATAACCCAAATTTAAAGAATTTCTCAATTATAGGTGCTAATCCCCTGCGACCTTCTAATTTTAAGGAGTATTGTTTTTGCCTTACTGGTGTGGTTCCTGGTTTGAGTGTAATGATCACGGGCTCTGATTGTTTGTATCTTGCTGGGATTTGGCTGGCCCACACTATTGGGATGACAGCATTTTCAACTTTTGTGGGGATTTCACCATAATGTTCCTGCATGAAAAGTGCAGCTACTTCGACAAATTTAGTTTCAGGAATTATAACTCGTACTCCCTCATCCTTTTTGAATTTAATTTCCACTTCCAATTTTTCCAATAAGTCTCTTCCCAACAAGGGTCTCGGGGAATTTGGCATATAGAGAAATTTGTGTGTTACCCAATGTTTTCCCAATTTGAATTTTAAAGGCTGGAAGAAAGGCCGTGTTTCACTTAGTCCTGTTGCACCGACCATATCTACAGTATCTTGACTCAGTTTCCCTTCTACAGTATTTAATACAGAATATGCTGCTCCAGTATCTACCACAAACTCAACCTCCTCATTTCCCAGCTTAGCTACAACCAGAGGCTCTGCTGGGGTAGAAGCCTCCGGTCCCCTTCATGCCTGGCTCACTCCTAATTGAGGGGCTGGGCCCTGGGATTTCTTCTTCAGTATTGGACAGTCATTTTTCCAATGTCCCTTCTTCTTGCAGAAAGCACACTGGTCACCATCCAAAGAAGAAGAGGCACTGTTTCTTGATTTCTTAGGTGACCTYTCATTARAATCTCTCTTATTGTGCTGGYRTCTGTYYCTATCTCTTGGCTCTCTGTTCCTGTATGCTGTCCAAGCTACATCTAACAATTTGGCTATATCCTGCTTCTCATCTAGCTTTTGGAGTTTTCTCCTTATATCATCTGAAGATTGACCCACAAACAAGTAAACCAGGTGAGCCTTTCCTTCAGGTGATTCGAGGTCTATATTTGTATATTTGCTTGCAGTTTCTCTTAGCCAATTTAAAAAGTCTGTTGGGGATTAATTCTCATCCTGTTTTACTTTGTATAATTTGGAGCAATTTATAGCTTTAGGGGTCGCATGTTTCATTCCATAAATTATCCAGTTCTGATAACGTTTTAGCTTTTCCATGTCTGCTGGGACATTTGGGTTTCATTTTGGGTCATCTGAAGTAAAGACTTCACCAACTGACTCTCGAATACCACCACCCACTATTTGGCCCTCAATAGTTGAGATAATTGTTCTTTTTATCATTTCTCACTCTGGTTTAGCAAAGCGTTCATTATACTATTCATATCATTCCAATCAGGACACTGTGTTTTGATAGCTTGTTCTACAAAATCAGCAACCTTTTGAGGGTCTTCTTTGTATTTCCCAACTGAACTCTTCCAGGTTTGTAGTTCCATCAGGGAAAATGGAATTTTGATATAAACTGGGCCTTGATTCCCTATAGCTTCCCTCAATGGATCTTGCAATATTGGTTCTTTTCCCTTTTTGGATCTTGTCCTTCTAGCTGTAGGGCTGGGGGCTTCTATGGCTTCTTGAGCTATCTTCCCTTTTCTTTTCTTGGACCGAGAAGCTTTTCCTTTAGCTTTCCTTTCAGGGAGGGGAAATGGATCAAGTTCTTCTGAAGATGAATCAGAATCGCTGCTCCTGTCTGTTGTACTATTGCTGTCCACATCTGTGCTACTGTCTGTATCATTCTGACTTCGGCTGACAGGTCACTTCCCTTTCCCTCTGTCGGTCGCACTGCGGCGATGTGACCTTCCTTTCTTTTTTCCTTTCCCTGCCCCTCTGATGTCACTGTGGGATGTTCCCTCCCTATTCCTTCTGTGGGACGGGCCAGCTGTATCACTTTCCCAAGGCGGAGCTGTGGGCTGCAGCCCCTCCCCTGAGGGCTGGGCTGAAGTCAGCTTCTCTCCACCCCCCGGTCCCGCCCCAGCAGGTGGAACTGAGGCGCGGTTTGGTGCAGGGGTTGGGATGAGCGGGGGCCACATCCCTGGCCAGAAGGGCCACCCCACGGGCGGTTTTCCCCCACCCGCCGATCCCGTTGGAATGAGTGGCTGGGTCAACTGCGGGGGAGGGGTGGGCCAGATAAAGGGATCCTCCTGTTCTTTTTCTATTTTCACCAAGGGGGAGGACAGCAGGGGGGTAGTGTCTGTCCCTTCCCCACTCGACTGACTCGACTGTTCTGGGGAAGAGGATGGAGGGGGTTGGGCAGATGGCTTAGGTGGAGAAGGAGGAGGGGGAGACCGGAAGGAGGAGGGCCCCCCCCCCCTTCCCTGTTCATCCCTCATGGCGGGGGCGATTTGATCCATCTTCGGTAGCTCGTAATCTGTTTTAAAAATCACCTCTTTCTTTTCATCTTTCTTACTTTCCCTTTTTAAAGGCAATATGCACTGTTTTTTCGAACTTTGCATCTGAGGGTGTGTGGAATATAATAGGAAAGGTTCAGCGTATCGCAGCTCCTCCCATGTTTCCTCTAAACGAAGTCGGGACGTTAATTTTAATATTAATCTATCATCCAGGGTCCCAAACTGAGGCCAAGTCTCCTCATTTCATAACGTATATAAAGGCCAAACCCTGGTACATAATCTTATGATTTCTGTTTTTGCAAGAGGCATTCGTTTCCTAGTTAAATTGGTCCAATGCTTCAAAACTACATCTAGTGGGGAGTTTCTGGGGATTTCTACATTTTCACTCRAGAATATACAATCTATATTTCCCATTTTTACAAATTAAAAGCCGCGGAGACAGAACAGACCAATAGGAAGCAAGAATACAGTCCCAAGCCAGTGTCCAGCACTGGGATTGGACAAAAGAAGGCTGTATAAAGTGAAAAGGCAGAGAGAAAGCACAAAACTGAGAAAGATTCGCAGGCTTTTTAACTGGGAAGTACCGCGGCTCGAACCCAGGTCTGTCTGGTTTCCAGCCAGCAGCGCTGTGCCTGCGCCACCACTGGTTTGTAGTCAGAGAAGCGAAACGCAGCCTTACAATCTAAGGGCCGTTTCCCCGCCAGCCAATGGATCGTACCAAACTCGTGTTAGAGATAGAAGTGTGCAAACGAACAAACGAAACAGACAAAACTTACACTGGACTACCAACCTCCTTCTCTAAACACCACTGAATCAAACAAAAGAGATTTCTTAACCAAACAAACATGCTATCAACTAACAATATTTTCTCCTGGTGTTATAACCTCTCTTTCTTCCTCTGGTGGTTCTTGGATCCCCCTACGTTCCCGAACGATGGTTTGGTCTTTCGTAGCCACGTGACTCCTCGCCGGCAAAGAAAAAAAATTCTTAAAAATGTGTACTCCGTTTTTGGGAGCTTTCCGGGAATCTCGAGCCTCACACGTTAGGGCGCCAGAAAACTGATGCCTTATCTGTTTGAAAAGCAGATGCTGAGGACGAATAAGGGGGTAAGAAAAGTAAAAAAATTTTATTTAGGGTATGGAGAAAACAAAACCTTTCCGGAAGTGTCTCCGGGACTAACCGCACTTGCAGGAATGGGCCCAATCCCTGCGGCGGCGCAAAGCAAGTGTAAGTTATAAAAAAAGGTAAAAAGGTCTAAAAAGGGTATCAAAGGTGTTCTGCGCGCTCACTCAGGCTTCTACTATTATAGGGGTTTAGCAAATTAACATAGTTTATGTGATAGATAGATGATATAATATCGGCTTTCTGCAAATGTTAAAATGAGTGATGTTAAAGTAGCTTTTGTAATAGAAATTATAATAGTGGCTTTCTGCAAATAGATGCTTTGTTACAAATAGGTACTGTATGTATAATGTAGCTTTGTTATGAAGATGTAGTTTTGTAACAATAACTAAAACCTTTATTTCTGTCATTTAACCTAAAACTTGGACATAATAGTAAAATAGCTATGCTCGTGAAGCTGTCTGCCTGGCTGGATAACCTCCAACCAACATGTGCTGGGGACCCCTGCTACTGATATGCCAAATATCAGCAACTACTGTCTGCAGAAACCATGGACCAAAGCCCACTCTGGGGGTGATAATAAAAACGGACCAAAACCACAGCCAAGAAATGCGCATGCTCTAAAAAGGTGGACCCAAGGAGGAGCCATGCTAAACAGTTCCTGGAACAAGCAAGCTAGGTGTGTGAATATGTATGCAAGTGTTGAATATGCCTAATTGCTTATGAATATGTGATAAGCTGCTGTGTACGTAAACGGTGTCTCCGAAGCAGCAGGTGTGCTCTTGGCTGAGTGCCAAAGCACCCAGCGCTGTCAATTTTGCTTTATCTTTGTCCCTTATTGTCCTTTTATTAAACTTTTCAATCCTAACAAGAGAAGTGAACTTCGTTTTTCACAAGCCGATGACACCTCAAGTACCAGCGAAACAGAGGCAGCTCAAAGCGAACCGGAGAGCACAGATCTAGATAGCTCTTCTGAAGGGGAAGCTGAGGAGAGAACTTCTGCTAGATCCAAAAGGAGAAAGGGAAAGGTGGCACAGGGAGCTATAGAAGCCCCCAGCCTTATAGCTAGAAGGATAAGATCTAAAAAGGGAAAAGAACCAGTATTACAAACTCCTTTGAAACAAATCATAGGCAATCAAGGCCCAGTTTATATCAAGCCTCCATTTTCCCTGGTAGAACTAGAAATCTGGAAAAGTAATGTTGGGAAATACAAAGAAGACCCTCAAAAGGTGACTGATTTTGTAGAACAAGCTATCAAAACACACTCTCTTGGTTGGAAAGAGATGAATAGTATAATGAATGCTTTGCTAGACCAAAAAGAGTGAGAAATGGTAAAAAGAACAATTATCTCAACCATTGAAGGCCATATATTAAGTGGTAGTATTCAAGAGTCAATTGGTGAAGTCTTTCCTTCAGATGACCCCTCAGTGGAATTTGAATGTCCCAGCAAATATGGAAAAGCTAAAGCATTTTCAGAATTGGATAATTTATGAAATGAAACATGGGACCCCTAAAGTTATAAATTGGTCTAAATTATATAAAGTAAAACAAAATGAGAATGAATCCCCAATAGACTTTTTAAATCGGCTAAGAGAAACTGTAAGCAAATATACAAATATAAACCTCGAATCCCCAGAAGGAAAGGCTCACCTAGTCTATCTTTGTAGATCAATCTTCGGACGATATAAGGAAGAAACTGCAAAAGCTGAACGAAAGGCAGGATATAGGCAAATTGTTAGATGTGGCTTGGTCAGCATACAGGAAGTGAAACCGGAAAAACAAAGTCAAACGCCAGCATAGTAAGAGGGATGATCATGAGAAGTCATCTAAGAGGTCAAAAAGGAGTGCTGCTTCTCCTTTGGGTATAAATCAGTGTGCTTTTTGTAAGAGAAAGGCACACTGGAAAAAGGAGTGTCCAGTGCTGAAAAAGAAACCCCGACCCAGCTCCCCAACCAACGGTGAGCCAGAAATGATGGGGACCAGAGGTTTCTTTTCCAGCAGAACCTTTGGTTGTAGCTAAGCTGGGAAAAAATCACATTGAATTTTTGGTGGATACAGGGGCAACATATTCTGTGTTAAATACTCTAGAAGGGAAACTGAGCCGAGATATTGTAAATGTGATTGGTGCCACCAGGTTAAGTCTCTATATGCCAAATTCCCCGAGACCCTTATTGGGAAGAGATTTATTGGAAAAATTAGAAGCAGAAATTAAATTTGAAAAGGATGGGGAAATACAAATTATAATTCCTGAAACTAAATTTGTCAAAGTAGCTACACTTTTTATACAGGAACATCATGGAGAAATCCCCACAGAAGTTGAAAATGCTGTCATTCCGATAGCATGGGCCAATGAAATCCCAGGAAGATCCAAACAAGCAGAAAAAGTGAGAATTACACTCAAACCAGGAGTTACACCGGTAAGGCAAAAACAATATCCTTTAAAATTAAGTCACAGGGAATTAGCACCTATAATTCAAAAATTCCTTAAATTTGGGTTATTAGTGGAATGTGAATCTAGATACAATACACCCATCCTTCCAGTAAAAAATGCTGATGGTAAGAGTTATCTATTAGTGCAAGATTTAAAAGTAATTAGCAAAATAACAGAGGATGAATTAGAGTGGTTTACTGTCTTAGATCTTAAGGATGCCTCTTCCTGCATTCCTGTCCATAAAAAAGAGCTTTTTGCTTTTGAGTGGGAAAATCCTGAGACAGAGAGGAAACCCCAGACTTTTGAGAATAGCCCAACAATATTTGGACACCAGCTAACTAAAAAATTGGAAGATTGGAGAAGACAGGAACCAGAAGGAGTTATTCTTCAATATATTGATGATATCATCCAACTCACTATAAGCTTGTTAAACTTTTTGGGACTAAGTGGGTACCGTGTGCCAAAAGAAAAAGCACAGGTTGCCAAAAAATCAATAATTTATTTGGGGCTTGAGATCTTCCGTGGACATCAACAACTCAGCAGAGAATGGAAGGAAGCCGTCTGTCGCCTTCCAGAGCCCCACACTGTGAGAAAGATGCAAACTTTCCTGGGAATGATAAGTTGGTGTCATCTGTGGATACCAAATTATGGACTCCTGGTAAAACCTCTATATGGAGCCTTAAAAGCAGCCGAGAAGGAAATTATCATGTGGACAGAAAGCACAAAGGCTGCATTTAAACACCTGAAATGTTCTTTGGTGTCAGCCCCAGCATTGGGACTGCCAGACTTAACCTTTTGAAATCTATACATCTGAGCGACTGAATGTTGCTCTGAGAATACTGGCACAGCACCTTGGAAGCCAGCGAAGAGCTGTGGCCTACTTCTCGAAAGAACTGGACAATGTCAGCCAAGGATGGCCTGGGTGTTTTACCCCGAAAATTACTTCTGTCATTAACCCTGTTAACGATGTGCCTGAGCATGATTATTTACAGACCATAGAAGAGGCCTATTCCAGCAGACCAGACCTGAAGGACATGCCTCTAGAAAACCCAGACTGGAAACTATACACTGATGGAAGCAGCTTCATGAGAAATGGTAAGCGAATAACAGATTATACAGTAACAACCATGGACAAGGTGATTGAGGCAAAGACCCTGCCAGCAGATGTGGGACTGATTGCACTGACCAGAGCCCTGGAACTGAGCGAAGGAAAGGAGGTAACTAAATATACATTTAGTATTATCCATGCCCATGGAACCATGTGGAAGGAAAGAGGACTACTAACTGATACCAAACATGCTGAACAAATCCTTGCACTCCTGCAGAGCATCTAGAAACCTACAGAGGTAGCTGTCATGCATTGTAAAAGTCACCAAAAAGGAAAAACCACTCCTGAATTGGGAAATCGCTTTGCTGATAAAGCAGCAAAAAGGGCTGCAGAAAAAGGCATCTTAGCTGTAATACCAAAGAAAGAAACAGACTTGTCAAAGTATAGTCCAAAGTATGACCAGGCAAATCACAAATCAATTAAATTCCTTAAAGCTGAAATCAAAGAAAGTGGGTGGGCTATCACACCAGTAGAGCAGGTTGTGGTCCCACCCCTGATCCTTCAGGAGACAGCTCAGAGAGAACATGACAACACCCATTGGGGGACAGAAAACATTTTGAAACATCTAAGAAAGGTAGTAATAGGAAGGAGAATAACTGATATTGTACAATCTGTAGTAAGCAAATGTAAAATCTGCTGTCAAAACAATCCTGATGCAAGCAAGAGGGTTATGTTAGGAATAACAAAGGCAGGGGATCTTCCTGGAGATTATTGGCAAATAGATTTTACTGAGTTACCACACAAAAAGGGATACAAGTACATACTGGTATTGGCTGACACCTTCAGTAAATGGCCTAAAACTTACCCGTCGCACTAATACAACAAAGGAGGTGGTGAAAATTTTGCTCAATCATATAATTCCAAGGTTGTATGGCAAGCTTTATCAAATTCCACATATTCTGAGAGAAATTCATATAAGAGGGAAACCTGATTTACAAAGGTATTTAATGGCTTCAAGTTCCACTTTGCAGAAACTCCAGAGATTCATCCTATCATCCAGACCCTTAAGACTAGAAGTACCTGCCCATCCGTTCTAGCCTGGAGAGTGGGTCTATGTTAATTTGTGGTGGGACAGTGAGCCTTTACCATTCCAAGTCCTGCTGATTACCCTCATCGCAGTCAAAGGACCCTGGATCCACTACTCCAGAGTTAAGACGACTTCTGCTCCTGAGACCATCGAGAGAAGAGACACTGATACAAACGAGAATGATATAGTTCAAATTGTTCTTTTCATGTCTGTTATCCACACAATTGGTAACCATGACTCAGGGTTGACCCCAAGATTTACATGGGACCTTAGTCCAAAATGTATCCAAAACTCTTAATAAGAACAACTGCTGAATTTGTACTCAGTTACCACCTATAGATGGGAGTAGTAACTGGCCACCAATTGGCTTATGTGGACCAGAGTGAGAGTTAACAAGGATTTGGCTGAAATTCAGAAGCAAACTCATATTTTACATGAAATAGGTCTCAAAAATAACACCTTGAACTTTGACTATATCTTTGACACCATCACTTCATGGTTACCAGATTGACCCTGGATAAAAGAAGTATTCATAGTAGCTGTAATTATAATTATTATAATTATGATAGCCGACTGTGTAAGTCGATACTGTTGTCACTAGATACATAGATTAGAGACTCGACAAGGTAGAGGCCTTGTCAAGCCTCTGAAGGGGGGAATGATGCCAAAGAGATTTTTGCTTTTATGCTTTTTATATTAGTAGTATATTAGTAGTCCTGTAGCCCTGTAGCCTTTACCCTCTAACCTTATAAATTCCTAGCTAGTAGTTTTCCCTATCCCCTAGTCCCTATTGCTATAGTCAAAATAAGATTCCTATGTCAACCTTATCACCACTAGTGTTCTGGGGACCAGGGACACTTCTCTGTCCCATGTCTCCTAAAAGCCCAAACAACAGTAACTAACAGCATTAGGCGGGGATTTCAGTAGGAGGCTGAGCCAAAGGAAATCACCTCATTAACCGTATTTCTAATTGGAAGATTTTTATAAACTATTTTAATTTGATGTAAACCTATAAAAGTGCTGTGGGTACACACACACTAAGGAGAACGGACACTTGGGACAGGACACAAAACTGATCAGTGTATGTTTGTACTCCGGGAGGACCTCCAAATAAAGGTAACTGCTTTCCCTACCCTCATAACAATCATCCAGCTTCTGATTTTAAGCAGATAAGGCATCACCTTCGCCTTCAACTATAGAGAAAGCGACTGCCGAGATGTTCTCAAGAGAGAACCACAACAAAGCTAGCTGATAAAGGTAATAAATGTAAATATCCTTCAGAGAAAATCAAAACAAGTGCCTGGCTTCTCAAGCCAGCTTAAAGACACAGAGTTAATATTTTTCATTAAGCAGGCGATTGGGATATATAGCATCAAAAAGTCACCCGAAGACATGCCACCCCTTATCCCATATCGTGGGTTTAATGCCCAAACTAACATATATCTAACTCTACACACACACAATTATACATACATATATACATATATACAGCTATATACAGATAATAGCAGTGACATTCAGTAAACAGTGGTATTTACACATAGTTCTCACCCAACATTAGATCTCCCTGCAGCACACAATGTGTTGTTCCATCTCTCTGCATTACCCACCATGTATGACCTGGTCCTTGAGCAAAGACAACCCCATGGATGGGTTTGTCTGTACTCGAGGCAGAAGTAATCCAAACAGTCTTTCCTAACAGTCCTCTAACATGTACTACTGGGACCTTGTCTCCATCTACTGTATGCAGAGATTCAGATTAGGCAGGGCCTGCTTGGTTGGTGGAACCTCGGGTGTTAACTAACCAAGTGGCTTTTGCGAAGTGCTGCTCCCAATTTTTGAAAGATCCCCCACCCAGTGCCTTCAAGGTGGTTTTTAGCAATCCATTGCACCGCTCCACTTTGCCTGCAGCTGGTGCATCGTAAGGGATATGGTACACCCACTCAATGCCATGTTCCATAGCCCAAGTGTTTATAAGGTTGTTCTTGAAATGAGTCCCTTTGTCAGACTCAATTCTCTCAGGGGTACCATGCCTCCAAAGGACTTGCTTTTCCAGGCCCAGGATGGTGTTCTGTGCAGTAGCATGAGGCACAGGGTAGGTCTCCAACCATCCCGTGGTTGCTTCTACCATTGTGAGCACATAGCGCTTACCTTGGCGTGTTTGAGGCAATGTGATGTAATCTATCTGCCAGGCCTCCCCATACTTGTATTAGGACCACCGCCCACCATTCCGTAGGAGTTTTATCCCCTTGGCCTGCTTGATTGCAGCGCACGTCTCACAGTCATGGATAACCTGAGAGATACTATCCATGGTTAGATCCACCCCTCGGTCTCGTGCCCACTTATAGGTGGCATCTCTGCCTTGATGGCCTGAGGCATCATGGGCCCATCGAGCTAGGAACAACTCTCCCTTATATTCGCAATCTAAATCTATCTTTGACACCTCTATCTCTGCAGCCTGATCTACCTGCTTGTTGTTTCGCTGCTCCTCATTGGCCCTACTCTTGGGTACATGGGCATCTACATGGCGGATCTTGACAGGTAGCTTTTCTACCCAGGCAGCAATGTCTTTCCACTCTTCAGCAGCCCAGATTGGTTTTCCCCTACACTGCCAATTAGCCTTTTTCTACTTTTCCAACCAACCCCACAGAGCATTGGCTACCATCCATGAATCAGTGTAGAGGTAGAGCTTTGGCCACTTCTCTCTTTCAGCAATGTCCAGRGCAAACTGAACGGCTTTGAGTTCAGCAAGTTGGCTAGATCCACCTTCTCTCTCGGTAGCTTCTGCAACTTGTCATGTGGGACTCCATAGAGCTGCTTTCCACTTTCATTTCATCCCGACGATGTGACAAGAGCCGTCAGTGAAAAGAGCGTAGTGTGTTTCTTCTGCTGGCAGTTGTTTGAATGGTGGAGCTTCCTCAGCACGTGTCACCTGTACTTGCTCCTCTTCATCAGTGAGACCAAAGTTTTCACGTTTGGGCCAATTTGTGATTATTTCCAAGATCCCAGGGCGATTCAGTTTTCCAATACGGGCGCACTGTGTGATGAGAGCAATCCACTTGCTCCATGTGGCATTTGTGGCATGGTGAGTAGAGGGAACCTTTGCTTTGAACATCTACCCCAGCACTGGTAGTCAGGGTGCTAGGAGGAGTTGTACTTCAGTGCCTATTACCTCTGAGGCAGCTTGGACTCCTTCATAGGCTGCCAAGATTTCCTCCTCTGTTGGAGTGTAGTCGGCTTTGGACCCTCTGTAGCTTCGGCTCCAGAATCCCAGTGGTCGGCCTCGAGTCTCACCAGGCACCTTCTGCCAAAGGCTCCAGGATAGACCATGGCTCCCAGCTGTGGAGTAGAGCACCTTCTTCACTTCTGGTCCTGTCCTGACTGGGCCAAGGGCTACTGCATGAGCGATTTCCTCCTTGATCTGGGCAAAGGCTTGTTGCTGTTCAGGGCCCCAATGGAAATCATTCTTTTTGCGGGTAACCAAGTAGAGAGGTCTTACAATCTGTCTGTACTCAGGAATATGCATTCTCCAAAAGCCTATGGCACCTAGGAAAGCTTGCGTTTCCCTCTTGTTGGTTGGCGGAGACATTGCTGTGATCTTATTGATGACCTCGATGGGAATCTGACATCGTCCATCTTGCCACTTTACTCCCAGGAACTGGATGTCTTGAGCAGGTCCCTTGACTTTGCTCTTCTTGGTGGCGAAACCGGCATCCAGGAGAATCTGGATGATTTTCTCTCCTTTCTCGAACACTTCTGCTGCCGTGTTCCCCCACACAATGATGTCATCGATGTACTGCAGGTGTTCTGGAGGATCACCCTTTTCCAGTGCAATCTGGATCAGCCCATGGCAGATGGTAGGACTGTGCTTCCACCCCTGGGGCAGTCGGTTCCAGGTGTATTGCACGCCCCTCCAGGTGAAGGCAAACTGAGGAATGGAGAAAAATGCATTGGCAATGTCAATAGTGGCATACCACTTTGTTGCCTTGGACTCCAGCTCGTACTGGAGGTCCAACATGTCCGGCACAGCAGCGCTCAATGGTGGAGTCACTTCATTCAAGGCACGATAGTCCACAGTCAATCTCCAGTCTCCTTCAGATTTGCGCACAGGCCAAATGGGACTGTTGAAGGGTGAGTGGGTTTTGCTGACCACCCCTTGGCTCTCCAGCTCATAGATCATCTTGTGGATGGGAATCACAGCATCTCAAGTTGTCCGGTACTGTCGGCGATGCACTGTTGAAGTGGCAATTGGTACTCATTGTTCTTCTCCCTTTAGAAGGCCTACTACAGATGGGTTCTCTGGTAGTCCAGGCAAAGTGTTCAATTGCTTAATGCCCTCTGTCTCTACAGCAGCTATCCCAAATGCCCACCTGAATCCTTTTGGGTCTTTGAAATACCCACTTCGGAGGAAGTCCATGCCTAGAATGCATGGGGCCTCTGGGCCAGTCACAATGGGATGTCTTTCCCACTCTTCCAGTCAGGCTCACCTCAGCTTCCACCAGGGTCAAATCCTGTGATCCCCCCATCACACCAGCAATAGAGACAAGTTCTCCCCCCACATATCGTGATGGGATTAGTGCGCACTGCGCACCAGTGTCGACCAAGGCCTCATATTTTTGTGGTTCTGATGTGCCAGGCCAACTAATCAACACAGTCCAAAAAACATGGTTATCACTAGCCTCTACCTGGCTAGAGGCAGGGCCCCTCTAGTCCTTGTATAGAAGCTACTTGCTTTCTGGTGGAACTTCTTTTTTGAGTCTTGTTGTCCTTTCATTCATGCACTCATCACGCCAGAGCAGCAGTGGGTTGTCTATGCCACCTCCTCATGTTTTCTCCACAATCACACAGGAAGAACCACAGCTCACCTCGTGAGGTGTACTCTCTCTCTCTAGGTGGGAAACATCTGTGTCTGGTAAAAGAACCTCTGATCTGTACCACTGAGATTTGGAAAAGGTCCTCTTTAATCTCCTTGAGTTCCTTGAGATTACCCTCTATCTTATCTTCCATTTTCTTGTGATTCTCCTCCATCTTATCTTCCACTTTCTTGTAATTCTCCTCCATCTTATCTTCCACTTTCTGCAGATGTGTTTCCACAGCTGAAATTCTTGCATGTGTTGGGCCGTGCACGGCATCTTCATATGCTCAGAGCTTCTTCGACATATCATGCACGGTCCCCTCTGGCTCCATCGCTGCTAAAGCAGAAGAGTATTCTTGTGGCCCAAGTCGTACAAGTCTTAGCCACATCACTGATGTAACTCTTATCAAGCCTGGGTTCCTAACTCCACGTGTTGGGTCTTCTGTGAAGATAATCTCTATCATTGCCAGTTATCTCAAGCGTTGAATCACTTGTTCCATGGTCTTCCATGGAGTTTGCTGCAAATGGAGATCATCTCGGCACTGGTATCTTACACTCACACTTCCCAAGAGCCACATCCAGAGACTGAGAGGGTCAGATGGTGTTACCATCTCTTGGTTGATAGCCGGATTATGTGACAACGATCTCAAATGCCTCGCTTCAGTGCCATCCAAAATTGTATTATCGCCTGCAGCGTCCCAAATACAGACTAACCAACTTAATACAGATTCATTAGACCGTCCGGTGTAATCCTTTCTTAGGCCACAAAGGTCCTTCAGGGACATGGACTCAATAATGATTTCTGGTTCTGAGTCAGTTGCTGGCTTTGACGGTCCTTCCCCCGGATCACCATCATCATCCTTCACTGGGCGATCAGTTTTGGTTTTGTGCTTTCTTCTCGTGACAGGAGCAACTGTCATTGGCTTAGGCTCTGTGTCTGGTTTGGCTACAGCCTGAGTAACTACGGTGTCTGCTGATTTATCTGCCTGCCCCTCTGCCTTTATTTCCACGCCTGGGTCAGGTGTCTCATCAGCCCCTTTGGACATCTCAGGCCTGATTTTAGGGAAGTAGATCATATAGAGTAAACCTATGAGATTAAGCACCAGGAAAACCAGGAAACCAGTTTCTTTAGCATTTAGAGGAAACTGAACATTCTCAAAAGGTGACATATCAAATTTAAAGGGGAAGAAGGAAATGAAAGGCTGGGAAACCCCATCTCCTCCTACTTCTCCAACAAACTGGGTGCAATTTCTGAAAAACCCCCAGACCAGGCAACTGAGACTGACGCATAATCAACAAACCATACACATCTCATATAACTCCCAGTACCTCTATGAACTTTTTATAAATCAGTATCACCGAGCAAAGAAACATAGCAATCCGGATTCGTACCTCTGCTCTATAAAAACTGCATGCCACGGATAAAACTGGGGCTATCTGTGGGTAAGCAAACAGGCCTAAAGACCAGAAAGGCAGTGCCTCAAACAGGTCTAGAGAACAGAAAGACATTAGTACCTTAAACCATATGGTGACTACTTTACCCCAATACACAGTAATTAAAACCAAATTGTAATCAGCACAGTTTTTTTCACTTTCCCAGCCAACACACCAAATATGTTTGTCACGGTTTGGACAAACTTAGGAGGAAGACTCGAAGAGCCTCCTTTGCAACAGATAGGGTTCAAAACTCCCTTCCCATCCCCTTAAGAATTTCTTGGAGGAAAGTGAAAAAAAACCCTGTTTATTCAACAAAACCCAGCAGCTGGGGGAGGGGTGCAGGCAGGCACCAGGGGAAAGGAAAAGAATAAAAAGAAAAAGAATAATGTTAGGTAATAAACCTCTCGTGATGAGGACAACCTGGATGAATCAAAGTCCTTTGTTTCCTGGGTGTAGTTTTCTGCTCTGTCTCCCTCCGGGAGAGGTGGTGTAGACCTCTCTTCCCAGGCCCAGGGTGTAGGCCCCAGAGTTCAGTCGTCTGTTGTAAAGTTCCAAAGGAAGGAGAAAAAAACAATCCCAGGAAAAAATCTGTCTTCTTTTTCTCAGGCAGAGGAGGGAAAAAAACAAAAAGCAAGTTTTAACTCCATCTGAATATCCCTCAGCTGAGTAAAAGCAGGGCGAAAGCTCACAAGAAAAAAAGGTAAAAGTAAAAAAGTGTCCCTTCACCTTCAACTATACAGAAAGCGACTGCTGAGATGTTCTCTCTTGAGAACCACAACAAAGCTAGCTGATAAAGGTAATAAATGTAAATATCCTTCGGAGAAAACCAAAACAAGTTCCTGGCTTCTCGAGCCAGCTTAAAGACACAGAGTTAATATTTTTCATTAAGCAGGCGATTGGGATATATAGCATCAAAAAGTCTCCCTAGGACAGGAAGTCTTTTTCATGCGTGGATATCCAATCCAGGAAGGCAAGTAATTTAGCATCAGGAATGTCTCTGTTCTGTTGGTGCAAGAGCCATCGTAAATTCTCTCTAGGCTCTGCTTTTGCTCGACCAACATTCTGGCTCCCATGATTAACCCCTTGGCTCACCTTGAGGAGATAAATTCGTGCACGGTCAGAGGCCGTTACCCAAAGGATAACTGGATAACTCCCTGGATCTGCTGCCTGAAGCTGTTCGCTGGGTCTGTGGAGCTTCGGTCCTGATCGTAGTCTGAAGTGTTTACTGTGGTCCGATGTCTCGGTTCGGGCGCCAGTTGTTGTGATGACGAACGACAGAGAGTCTGGAGGCAAGTGGAAAGGAAGGCTACTTTATTGCAAAAACCAGGCCTTTTTAAGCAATTAAGGTCTTGTCAACTACATACCAAAAAACTATAACAAATAATAATTCAACCAACCACCATAAACCACGAGATGATCACGCGAAGGTTATATAACTTGTTTTTCTACCTCTAAGTCAGCTGATGATGTTCCCAGAGTTCTTGTCTTCTTAGCTGAAGTGACAGGAGTGAGCCTTGGTTTACAAGAGTAACATGGCCTTCATTCTGCAAAGCCCCACTCATCCGCAACACTCCAGCTTCTCCAAATGAGGGAAAGGAAAAAGTTTTTTGCCTGGGCCAAAAACTAAGTCAGCCAAGCAGAAACCACATTGCACACAGCCACGGGAAGCCTCGGCAGTCAGTCTTCAAAGCGCCTGTGCACCAGAAGCAGGAAATCTCCCCTCCCCACTCAGCCCCTCCGGTCTCTGGATTTAAAGGTACAGGAAACATTTTTGGGCATAAGCAGAGGATCATGGAATAGACTATCATAATAAATCACTCACAGACAATCTGACAGTCATGACTTCTCAAGTATGATGGGTAGTGGCTTATCAACTTTGTCTGCCAGGTCCCTCCAGACCTGTGGATGAATCTCATCAGTTTCCATGGACTTGTGCACATTCAGGTTCCTTAGATGTTCTTAAATCTGATCCTCCAGTTGGCTTATGGTCTTCATTCTCCCAGTCCCTGCATTTGCTTTTTGTGATTTGGGCAGAGTGGCTGGAGCACTTGCCGTTGAAGACCGAGGCATAGACATTATTGAAAACCTCAGCCCTCTCCTTTTCCAGGGCAGCCAGGTCTCCCATTTCCTTCCAGAGAGGGCCCACATTATCCCTAGTCTTTCTTTCGTTTGCAACATATCTATAGAAGCCCTTCCTGTTATCCTCGATATCCCTGGCCAGACACAAGTCTAACTGGGCCTTGGCTTCCCTAACCTTATCCCTAGCTTCTCATACAATTTTCCTGTATTCCTCCCAAGTCACCTGTACTCGTTTCCACCTTCTGAAATAATCTTTTTTTGCTCTGAGTTTGCTCACAGCAACTCCTTATCAATCCATGGAGGCCTCCTGGCATTTTTGCCTTATTTCCTCCTTGTCAGAATACATCACTCCTGAGCTTGATCCTTGAATATCAGCCAGAATTCTTGGGCCCCTCTGCCCTCCAGGGCTCTATCCCATGGGTCTCTACTGAGTAGGTCCTTGAAGAGGCCAAATTCTGCTTTCCTGAAGTCCAGGGCAGTGAGTTTGCTGCATGCCCTCCTCACTGCCCTGAGGATCTCAAACTCCACCATCTCATGGTCACTGCAGACAAGGCTGCCTTGGAGCACTACATTCCCCACCAACTCCTCCCTGTTGGTGAGCACAAGGTCCAGCATGGCACCTCTCCTTGTTGGCTCCTCTATCACTTGGAGGAGGTTGTCATCAACACATTTGAGGAACTTCCTGGATTGCTTGTGCCCTGCTGTGTTGTCCCTCCAACAGATGTCAGGGTAGTTGAAATTCCCCATGAGGACCAAGGCTTGCAAGCGTGAGGCCGCTCCTGTCTTTCTATAGAGGGCTTCATCCACTCCATCCTCCTGATTGGGTGGCCTGTAGCAGACCCCCACTATAACATCCCCTGTCCCTGCCCTCCCTTTAACCTTGACTGACAAGCTCCCAGTCAGCTCTTTATCCATCCCCAGGCAGAGCTTCATGCACTCCAGCTGGTCATTGACATAGAGGGCTACACCCCCTCCTCATCTCCCTAGCCTGTCTTTCCTAAAAAGCCTATAACCTTCCATTCCAATGCTCCAGTCATAGGAGCCATCCGACCATGTCTCCGTGATGCCAATGATATCATGTCCATGCAGGTATGCGCACGTCTCTAAATCCTAGTTTGTTCCCCATACTATGTACATTTGTGTTCAGACATCTGAGCCAGGCTCCGGATAAAGCTGACTTAATTTGCAAAGGTATTCCAGCCAGCAAGTAAGCAAATTAATAATTAAGCTAACTTCATGATTAAGAATTAAACTAATTTCATAAAAAACTCCAAAACAATTACCAAAAAAATCATTTTTGGCGTGTTAGCATACAGTAGGTTCTTTACAATCTGAAATGGAAAAGTATTTGCAAGCTGCTGTATTGAAAAATTGTCTGAAATCACATAAGTGCTGTTCTACAAGATGCAAGAAGTCTAAAATTGGAGATATTTTAAAGCCATTATGGAAAGCAATAGCTCAG
>JACAXG010000590.1:21122-40098 GCA_018881555.1 Amblyornis subalaris
GGTAACTACAGGAACTAGTTCTGAGAAGTAATAGACATTTCATTAAGACACAGATACATAACTATTAAATAATCAGAACTGGAATTCACATTGTTCAGTATACTTTTATGTCTCTGTTGTTTATTGACATAGGATTTCTAGAAATAAAAAATCCTAACAGTTTTGAAATAAAACAGTGACTGTCATTTGTCAGGTAACTCCCTTATCTTGATGAATCTCTTATGCAGTTCATACCAGAGTATCCCAAAAACGACTGTTCCTTCTTTGTCTCAGAAGTAGGTGGGTAGACATAAGTTTCTAAGGTGTTTTTAGGGCAGCAGAAGTCAAGACTCTTCCTTCTCCCTTAAAATTTAACAATTCAATCCATTGTTCTGGAACATAGAAGACTTGGCTCCACACAGAGCAGAGTAGCTGGAAAGCTGCCCAGCAGAAAAGGATCTGGGCATTCTGGTTGACAGCTGGCTGAACATGAGCCAGCGTGTGCCCACGTGGCCAAGAAGGCCAATGGCATCCTGGCTTGTATGAGGAATAGTGTGGCCAGAAGGACCAGGGAAGTGATTGTCCCTCAGTATTCAGCACTGGTGAGGCTGCACCTCAAATCCTGTGTCCAGTTCTGGGCCCCTCATGACAAGAAAGACATTGAGGTGCTGGAGCATATCCCAGAGAAGGGCAAGGAAGCTGGTGAAGGGTCTAGAGAGTAAGTCATATGTTGCGGATAGGTAAAACCTTGCAAAATGAAGGCCTTGTTACCCTTGTAAAATCATGGTTCACTTCTGTTACTTTGGCTAAGTAAAAAGGCCTCTGGGAACGAGCTCAGATAGCTTAGAAGTAGAGAAAACAAGTTACATAACTCGCATGATCACCTCGTGGCTTATGGTGACTAGTTGAATTATTGATTGTTGTGTTTCAATGGTATGTATTCTGATAATGGCTAACTGCTTAAAAAGGTTTGGTTTTTTGTAATAAAGAGCTCTCCTTTGCACCTGCCTGGGAACTCTGTATCGCTCTATCGACACAGTCATATAAATAGCAGCTGAGGGAGCTGGGGTTTTTTAACCTGAAGAAAAGGAGGCTCAGGGAAGACCTTGTTGCCCTCTACAACCACTTTGAAAGGAGGCTGTGGCAAGCTTTGGATTGCCTTTTCTCCCAGGCAATCAGCAAAGGCACAAGAAGAAATGGCCTCAAGTTGCATCAGGGGAGGTTCAGGTTGGATATTAGGAATAATTTCTTCACTGAAAGCGTGGTTAAGCATTGGAACAGGCTCCCCAGGGAAGTGGTGGGTCACCATCCCTGGAAGCATTCAAAAAAACATGTGGACATGGCACTTCGCTGTATGGTTTAGTGGGTGTAGTGGTTTGACCTTGGCTAGGTGCCAGGTGCCCACTAAGCCACTCTATCACTCCCTTTCCCAGTGGGACAGGGGAGAGAGTAAGATGGAAAACAACCAGTGGGTTGAGATAAGGCAGTTTTATTAAAGAGAAAGAAAGAAACAAGCAAAAGTCAGCATGTGCATAAGCAAAGGGAAAAGTTAATCTCTACTTCCCATCAGCGAGTGATGTTCGGACACTTTTTGGGAAGCAGGGCCTCAGCACACATAGTGGTTTCTCCAGAAGGCAAACATTACAGAATAACAAATGCCCCCCATTCCTCCTCTCTCCCTTAGCTTTTATATCTGAGCTGACGTCATATGGTATGGAATATCCCTTTGGTTAATTTGGGTCAGCTGGCCTGATTGTTTGCCCTCCCAAGATCTTGCCCACTCCCAGCCCCTTGAAGGGGGAAGGAATGTTAGAGGGACAGCGCTGCTCAGCAGTAGCCAAAACACTGGTGTGTTATCAACACCCTTCCAGCTACCAAAGCAAAGCACAGCACTGTGAGGGCTGCTAAGGAAAAAAAATGAACTCTACCTCAGTCAGACCCAATACAGTGGGCATGGTGGTATTAGGTTGAAAGTTGGACTTGATGATTTTGGAGCTATTTTCCAACCTTAATGATTCTATGATCAGGAATAATGAAATTTTTAAAACAAGACTTTTTCTCCCATCTAGCAGGGACACCTGTGGGGGTGGGGAGGGGTTGCCTGGGAACTAATAGGTGATACTTAAGAGGCAAAGAAGGTTGCCTGCACACCTACATGCCATAATAATCAGCCAGCTAGAGAAACAAGAGCTGGGAGTTTTGGCCAGGGGGTTGTTCCCAGGGGCTGCAGCTTAACATTGCGAGAGGTAAAAAGACTTCAGGACTTGGCTGGAGGGGGCGGAGGCCAGGCTCCCTCTCTTCTCAGCGGCATTCAGTGAGGACAGCCATGTGTGCAGCAAGTGCCGGTTTGCTCCGAGAACACCACTACACTGTGACGTCTCCGCGGGGGTCCTGCCACTGCTCAGGGTACAGTGCTACACCGCCTCTTCTGTCTCTGTCACCAGCCTGGGTTTTCTGCTGCACGTGGGTCGGCATTGTGGTCTGCTCGCCTTTGCTGTTCCTGCCTTCTGCTGGCTGCTCGGTGGGTGATACCATTGGTCCCCAGTCGGATCTGCCTGCCTGCGCTGCTTGCTGCCTGCTGCCAAGGTTCGTGCTGAGACGGACTGCTGTCCCGTGAGTTTGCACAGGGAGTGATCTCCCCTCTCCCTCTCCCTCTCGCCCAAGCTGCCACTGCCATGTGGAGAGGTCACCGCACTCGCACCACAGCGCCCCCTGCAGCCACAGGAGGGTCACCGCCGCCTCTGCCTCAACAGAAAATTGCCCAATGACAGAGAAAGGACTGTTACTGGGTTTGTCTGTTCTCTTATTGTTGCCGTTTATCTGTCTTGTTATATATCTAGATATATATAATCCTAGTAAAGAACTGTTATTATTTTTTCCCACATCTTTGCCTGAAAGCCCCGTAATTTCAAGGGTATAATAATTTGGAGGGAGGGGGTTCATCCTTTTTCTCCCAGGAAGGTTCCAGCCTTCCTTGAAAGACACCTGTCTTTCAAATCAGGACTGTGTCTCTGTGAACTGACCTGCATAAAGAATATATTTCTTTGCAAATTATTTGTCCGGATTAGGTGGGAAACAAACTGCTAAGGTGTCCTAGGGTGACTTTATGATGCTATATATCCCAATCACCTGCTTAATGAAAAGTATTAACTCTGTGTCTTTAAGCTGGCACGAGAAGCCAGGAGCTATGTTTTGGTTTTCTTTGAAGGATATTTACATTCTTTCACCTTTATCAGCCAGCTTTGTTGTGGTTATAGGAGAAATTCTGCTTCAGAGGAGATGACTCTCTCTGGCCGCTTTTCTGCAGTTGGATGCGGAGAGAACATCTCGGCAGTTGCTTTCTATAGTTGAAGGCAAAGGGACACTTTTCTACCTTTACCTTTTTTTTCTCTTGTGAGCTTTCGCCTGGTTTTTACTCAGCTGAGGGATATTCGGATGGAGTTAAAACTTGCTTTTGGCTTTTTTTTTCCCTCCTCTGCCTGAGGCAAGGGAAGAAGACAGTTTTCTTTCCTGGGATTGTATTTTCTTTTTCTTCTTCCTTTGGAACTGTACAACAGACAACTGGGCTCTGTTCTACATACCATCTCTCCGGGGCCTACACCCCCCAGGCCTGGACAGGGCCTACTCTGTACTCAAGCAGCTAGCTAGAGACAGAGCAGAAGACCACACCTGCCAAGGACTAAGGACTTTGATTCATTCAGGTTATCCTCCTCACGAGAGGTTTATTATCTAACATAATTCATTTTTATTTTTATTTCTTTTCCCTTCCCCTGGTGCCTGCGTGCACCTCCCCCCCAGCAGCTGGGTTTTGCTAAATAAACAGATTTTTTTTCACTTTCCTCTGAGAAATTCTTAAGGGGAGGGGAAGGGAGTTTTGAACCCTGTCTTTTGCAGAGGAAGCTCTTCGAGTCTTCCTCCTAAGTTTGTCCAGACCATGATATAAGGAAATGCAAAGAACCTCATTGTCTCATCAGTTCTGGGGTAAATATTGATATGAAATGCTAAATGGCATAAAAAGATTGATGGAATGAATCAGAATATAATCCTGGGAGAAACTGAAGTCCCTGAAACTAAAATAATTGTCTGGCATCCATAAAGTAGGACATGAGGTTTAGGAGTTATAATTTACTAACTCAAATTCATCTTTTTAAATCCAAATTAAATGTAATCTATGCATGTTATTCTAAACTGCTATTTAACTTGAAAAATTGACTCATTTCAGTGATAAGACAGGAGATGCAGAATTTTTGTTTTGCAATTTTATGCTTGCTCTGCTTTATAAGTGCCACTAAGATCCATAGCTAATTCACAAGCAGGCAGGAAATCCAGATGCACCTCACACATTCATGGGAGCTTGCCTGATGGGCTGTTAGAAGGAAATAACTTATTTTGCCAATGGATGGAGCAAGTATAATATAGGATTGGTAGGAAACAATGGGTTTGATTTGGTCCACAGGAAAGGCAAGATTTGCAAAATACCGGAACTGTGCATATCTGAGGCAAACCTTTCATGCTTGTTTAGCTGGATCTGCCTCCTTTGTGCTGTAAACTGTCATGCTGCTCATCTCTCTACTTTCAAACCATGTCCAGAGGAAGAAGACAACAATGAATTTGAAATACTATTTACATTATTTTTTTATAATAGAATTTCAGTGTAAGTCAACAGATCATTAAGTGCCATCTAACTGGAAGGATAAGAAGCAGAAGCCATCAGGGACACAGAATGATTAAAATAGCTTTAATGAAGCAGACAATAAATTAAGCAACTTTTTTTTCTTTACACATCCGCCTGAGGGAGAAGGGGGGATGGGGAGGTATGTTTTCAATGGTACTGAAAAAGACTAAAATAAGATACCCTTTTTTTTTTAAAGAACAAATTCTGTGGCCTTGAAGATAAGTGTGTGTGTATGTGTGAGAATCGTGAGAAATGAACATGTTTGGAACTCTGGAGTTGAGCAAGGATGACTGGAGAACTGAAAAGGAAAGTAAGATATGGTGGTGGCTTGGCCTGCAGCTGGAGATGCTGCGGAGGATAAGCCAGCCACACAAGTAACCGAGGAGCCAGTGGGGCCAGGGAGCCCAGGTGTTGTATTAAGTAAAAGCTCCGAGGTCCAGAATCTCCCCCTAGATTATAGTAAGAAGGAAAGTCTCTCCCACCCAGGCCTTGGAGTGGTATGCTCCCCCATTCATTTGGTTTATCCTTGTCAATCTATGTTCTGTATATGGTTATGTTCCAGAATGTTCTCCCTCACTCGACGCCCCATTGGCTTTGTTCCCCTGCTCCTCCCCTYGCCTACCCTTATTGGTTTGTGTACTGCTMCYYYRCCTTTTSTCCTCYCCCTAACCCTAATGTGATTGGCCCTCAGTGTTCTCTCCACCCCTATTCAGTTTGGTATATAATCCTGTGTCACCCTGTAGTTAGTGCTTTCCTTCCCTGACCCTTCAAGAATAAACACCTTCTGTGGAACATCATAAGGAGAGTCCACCTCCAACTCTTTATTCCCGTCTTAAGGCGTAGACTGTGCGACTGCCTGCTTAACCATCTGCACTGGTGGAATTAGCGGGTGGAAGGCACAGCACTGTGCCTTTCCCACCAGCTGTCGCACACCGCACCGAGGCACCACCGGACAAGCGTGAGGCTTCTAGGAAGGTTGTGGCCACTGACCATCTACCTGGATGAGGCCACGCCACGACAGTAAGACAATATGAGACGTTCTAGTCATTTGTCATGGTCGGGCCCCCACGAATTGGGTGCCAAATATGTTTGTCACAGTTTGGACAAACTTAGGAGGAAGACTCCAAGAGCCTCCTCTGCAAAAGGTAGTGTCCTAAATCTCCCTTCCCCCCTCTTTAAGAATTTCTTGGAGGAAAGTGAAAAAAACAGTTTATTTAACAAAACCCAGCTGCTGGGGGGGGTGCACGCAGGCACCAGGAGAAGGGAAAGGAAAATAAAAAATGAATAATGTTAGATAATAAACCTCTCGTGATGAAGACAACCTGGATGAATTCAGAGTCCTTTGTTTCCTCGGTGTAGTTTTCTGCTCTGTCTCCCTCTAGCTTAGGATGGTGCAGGTATCTCTTCCCGGGCCCAGGGTGTAGGCCCCAGAGTTCAGTGGTCTGTTGTAAAGTTCCAAAGGAAGAAGGGAAAAAAACCACAATCCCAGAAAAAACTGTCCTCTCTCCATGCCTCAGGCAGAGGAGGGAAAAAGCCATAAGTAAGTTTTTTAACTCTCTCCAATATGAGTCAAAGCAGTGCCGAAACCTCACAGGAAAAAAAGGTAAAAGTGTTCCCTTTGCATCCAACTGCAGAAAAGCGGCCGGCAAGAGTTCTCTCCCGAGAACCACAACAGCAGTTAGCTGATAAGTAAAAGAATGTAAACACCTTCGAAGAAAACCAAAACACAGTGCCCAGCTTCTCGAGCCAGCTTAAAGACACAGAGTTAATATTTTTTCATTAAGCAGGCGATTGGGATATATAGCATCATAAAGTCACCCCAGGACACTCACTTCGTCAACTTTATAGGGTTCACTCTTCCAATTTAGGCAGCATTTCCACCTAGAGTTGTGAACATTGTACCAGACTTTGGACACACCGCTGGAGCAGCAATTTTGCACCATATGGATGTAGATAAAGTGGCTTTCACAGGCTCTTCTCAGGTATTCTAATACATGCAAAAAAATAGCAGCAGGAACCCTGTCCCTGTGATTGCCAGTAAAAATTTAATGTCTAACATGTTCTATGTAACTATTTCAACATTTAATTTCTTTTGGTTGCTGATTTAAGCAAAGTCTGTTTAATGATTTGTTGGTTATTATTAACTTCTGTCCTGGTTTGAAAGACAGATGTCTGTCAAGGAAGGCGGGCAAACTTTCTGGGATAGAGGATGACCCCTCTCTCTCTGAATTATTATATCCTTGAAATTATGGGGCTTTCAGGCAAAGATGTGGGAAAAAAGAATAACAGTTCTTTACTAGGATTATATATCTATATATATCTAACAAGACAGATAAATGGCAACAATAAGAGAATAGACAAACCAAGTAACAGTCCTTTCTCTGTCGTTGGGCGATTCTCTGTTGAGGCAGAGAGGCTGTAGTGACTCCCCCGCGGCTGCAGGGGGTGCTGTGGCACGATCGTGGCGACCTCTCCACATGGCAATTGTGGCTTGGGCGAGAGGGAGAGGGAGAGGGGGGAATCATTCCCGGTGCAAATTCACTGCGGAGCAGCCCATCTCAGCACCAACCTCGGCAGCGGGCAGCAAGCAGCGCAGGCAGGCAGGGTTGACTGGGGAAAAACGGACCTCGGTATCAATCACTGAGGGGCCAGCAGAAGGCAGGAACAGCAGAGATGAGTAGACCCCAGCACCGACCCACATGCAGCAGAAAACCCAGGCTGACAACAGAGACGGCAGAAGCGAGCAGCTCTGGGCTGCGACCGGTTACAGTGTAACGCTGTCCCCTGTGCTGTGGCGGGACCTCTGCAGAGACGTCACAGTATAGCAGTGCTCTGGAGCAAGCCAACAGAGACGTTGCAGTGTAGCAGTGTTCCCGGAGCAAAAACCGGCACTCACTGCAGACACGACCATCCTCGCTGAACACCGAGAGGAGAAGAGACCGAGCCCGGCCTCTGCCCTCTCTCGCCAAAGTCTCGAAAAGTCCCCTCACCTCTTGCAACGATAAGCTCCAGCCTCTGGGGAAACAATTCCCTCGCCAACACTCCCAGCACAGACAATCCCTTTTGTTCTTAAGTATCGCCCATTCTAGGTGATCGTTGTGGAATGCAGGTGGGTATGTGTGTTGTTTTTCAGGGCCTGGTTTTTGGTAGTGGGGGGGGGGCCACAGAGATGGCTTCTGTGAGAAGCTGCTGGAAGCTTCTACCATGCCCAGCAGAGCCAATCCCTGATGACTCTGATGATGGACATGCTGTTGGCCAAGGCTGGGCCAATTAGAGTTGATTGGAATGCCTCTGTGATAACATATTTAAGAAGAAATCATAACAAAGTTTGGGGACAGTTGTAATTTTCCAGCTAGAGAAGAGTAGGAGTGAGAATATGTGAGGGGAACAACAATGGAGGCACCAAGGTCAGTGCAGAAGGAGGGACAGGAGGTGCTCCAGGCGCTGGAGCCAAGATGTCCCTGCAGCCCATGGTGAAGACCATGGTGAGGCAGGGTTGCCCCCTGCAGCCCATGGAGGTCCACGGGGGATGCAGAGATCCACTCGCAGCCCGTGGGGGAGGTGCCCACGCCAGAGCGGGTGGATACCAGGACACTGTGGTCTGGCAGGAGTCCCAGTGGAGAGAGAGGCCTTGCTTCCAGGTTGGAGCAGCCATCCTTGGAGGACCGCACCCCGTGGCAGAGTGACCCACAATGCAGCAGTTTTGGGAGGACTGTCTGCCCGTGGGATGGACTCATGCTGCAGCAGTTTTGGGAGTGCTGCTACTCATGAGCTTGGACCCACGCTGTGGAAGTTCGTGGAGAACTGTCTCCTGTGGGAGGGACCCCATGGTGCAGCAGGGAAACAACTCCTCTCCCTGAGCAGCAGAAGAAACATCTTGAGTGACAAACTGACCAAAATCCCCACCGTCTCCCTGTGCCGTCAGTGGGAAGGAGGGAGGGGTTGGGGGGAGACAAGGGTGTTTGTAAGGGTTTATTTTACTTCTCATTATCATGCTCTGATCTTATCAGTAATAAATTCACTTTTTATCATTAAGCTGAGCCTATTTTTCCCTTGAAGTGTTTTCTCCCAGTCCTTATCTCAACTCATTAACCCTTTGTTAAATTTTCTCTCCTCTGTCCAGTTGCAGAGCAGAGGAGAGTGAATGAGTGGGCTTTTCATGGGTGCCTGGCATTTGGCCAGTGTCAAACCACAACAGTAGGCAACTAACTTTGTTCTTAAGTACCGCCCATTTTTTCCTGGCTAACCCCTCCCCACCCACACAGGTCTCCCTGCTAGATAGGGAAAACAAAATTTCATTTGTCGAAACCCATAACATTATCCACCCTGAATTTTTTTTCCCCACACTAGCATCTTGCATAAAACTTAAACTTTTAAAGTATATACATACATGCATTATCCAAACTATATACACATATACATGCAGATATGGGTAGAGGTACAGCATCGTGGATGGGTCAACCTAAAGTACGGACCCCTTGAGGTGTACATGTGGTTTCTCCATCCCTCTGCATCACCCACCAGGTGCAATGTGGTCCCTGAGCAAAAACAACCCCATGGATGGGTTTGTCTTTGCTCGAGGCAGAATTGACCCAAACAGTCTTTCCTAACATACCCCTCATAAGCACCACTGGAGCTTTATCTCCTCTGCTGTATGGAGGTGTTCAGATTGGGCAGGGCCAGCTTGGTTACTGCAGCCTCAGGTCTTGACCAACCACGTAGCCTTCGCTAAATGCAGCTCCCAATTTCTGAAAGTCCCCCACACAGTGCCTTCAAGGTGGTTTTTAACAGTCCGTTGCACTGCTCAACTTTCCCGGCAGCTGGAACATGGTAAGGAATATGGTACACCCACTCAATACCATGTTCTCTAGCCCAGGTGTTTATAAGGCTGTTCTTGAAATGAGTCCCATTCTCAGACTCAGTTCTCTCAGGGGTACCATGCCTCCACAGAACTTGGTTTTCCAGGCCCAGGATGGTGTTCCGGGCAATAGCGTGAGGCACCGGGTAGGTCTCCAACCATCCAGTGGTTGCTTCTACCATTGTGAGTACATAGCGCTTGCCTTGGCGGATTTGTGGCAGTGTGATGTAATCAATTTGCCAGGCCTCCCCATACTTATATTTGGACCACCTTCCCCCATACCACAAGGGTTTTATCTGCTTGGTCTGCTTGATTGCAGTGCACATCTCACAATTGTGGATTACCTGGGAGATACTGTCCATGGTTAGATCCACCCCTCGGTCTCGTGCCCACTTATAGGTGGCATCTCTGCCTTGATGGCCTGAGGCATCATGGGCCCATTGAGATAGGAATAACTCCACTTTATGTTGCCAGTTAAAATCAATCTGTGACACCTCAATTTCTGCAGCCTGATCTACTTGCTCATTGTTGCGGTGTTCCTCACTAGCCCTACTCTTGGGCACATGGGCATCCACATGGCGGACTTTGACAGTCAGTTTCTCTACCCGAGTGGCAATGTCTTTCCATTCCCCAGCAGCCCAGGTTGGTTTTCCTCTGCGCAGCCATTTGGCCTTTTTCCACCTTTCCAGCCACCCCCACAGGGCATTGGCTACCATCCACGAGTCAGTTTAAAAGTTGAGCTTTGCCCATTTCTCTCTTTCAGCAATGTCCAAGGCCAACTGGATGGCTTTGAGCTCTGCAAACTGACTCGATCCACCTTCTCCTTTGGTAGCTTCTGAAACTTGTCATGTGGGGCTCCATATGGTTGCTTTCCATTTTTGGTTCGCCCCCCACAATGCGACAGGAACCGTCTGTGAAAAAAGCATATCAAGTTTCCTCTGTTGGCAGCTGCTAGTATGGTGGGGCTGCTTCTGCATGCGTCACTTGTTCCTCTTTGTCTGCCAGATCAAAGTTCTCACCTTCAGGCTGATTTGTAATTATTTCCAAGATCCCAGGGCAATTTAGGTTTCCAATATGGGCGCTTTGTGTGATCAGGACAATTCACTTACTCCATGTGGCATTGGTGGTGTGATGGGTAGACGGAACCTTTCCCTTGAACATCCACCCTAGCACTGGTAGCCGGGGTGCCAGGAGAAGTTGCGCCTCTGTGCCAATTACCTCTGAGGCTGCCTGAACTCCTTCATAGGCAGCCAGGATTTCTTTCTCTTTCGGGGTGTAGTTTGCTTCGGACCCTCTGTAACTTCATCTCCAGAATCCTAGTGGTCGGCCCCGAGTCTCACCAGGCACCTTCTGCCAAAGGCTCCAGGAGACACCATTGTTCCCGGTTGCAGAAAACAGCACATTCTTTACCTCTGGCCCTGTCCTGACTGGGCCAAGGGCTACGGCATGAGCAATCTCTTGTTTGATCTGGACAAAGGCCTGTTGCGGTTCAGGGCCCCAGTGGAAATTGTTGTTCTTGCGGGTCACCAGATAAAGAGGGGTCACAGTTTGGCTTTACTCAGGAATGTACATTCTCCAGAAACCTATGGCACCGAGGAAGGCTTGTGTTTCTTTCTTTCTGGTCAGCGGAGACATCTCTGCAATCTTATTGATGACTTCAGTGGGTATCTGACGCCATCCGTCTTGCCACTTCATTCCCAGGAGCTGGATCTCTCGGGCAGGTCCCTTGACTTACTCTTTTTGATTGCAAAGCCGGCTTGCAGGAGAATCTGGATGATCTTTTCCCCTTTCTCAAACACTTCCGCTGCCATGTTGCCCCACACAATGATGTCATCTATGTACTGCAAATGCTCTGGAGCTTCACCCTTTTCCAGTGCAGCCTGGATCAGTCCATGGCAGATGGTGGGGCTGTGCTTCCACCCCAGGGCAATCGGTTCCAGGTGTATTGCACACCCCTCCAGGTGAAGGCAAACTGGGGCCTACACTCTGTCCCCAGGGGAATGGAGAAAAATGCATTTGCAATGTCATTAGTGGCATACCACTTCACTGCCTTGGACTCCAGTTCATACTGGAGCTCCAGCATGTTCGGCACAGTGGCACTCAGCGGTGGGGTAACTTCATTCAAGCCACGATAGTCCACTGTCAGTCTCCATTCCCCATCCGACTTGTGCACAGGCCAGATGGGACTGCTGAAGTGTGAGTGGGACTTGCTGACCACCACTTGGCTCTCCAGCTCACGGATCATCTTGTAGATAGGGATCACGGCACCTTGATTCGTTCGATACTGCCGCCGATGCATTGTCGAGGTTGCGATCGGGATTTGTTCTTCCTCCACCCTTAGGAGTCCTACTGCAGATGGATCTTCTGACAGTCCAGGCAAGGTGTTCAATTTCCTAATGCCCTCTGTCTCCACAGCAGCTATCCCAAATGCCCACCTGAGTCTTTTTGGGCCTTTGAAATAACCATTCCGGAGAAAGTCTATGCCCAGAATACATGAGGCCTCTGGACCAGTCACAATGGGATGTTTCTTCCACTCTTTCCTGGTCAAGCTCACCTCAGCTTCCAGCCAAGTCAACTCCTGCGATCCCCCTGTCAACCCAGCAACAGAAAGAGGTTCTGCCCCCACATGTCCTGATGGCATCAAAGTACATTGAGCACCAGTGTCACACAAAGCTTTGTATTTCTGTGGCTCTGATGTGCCAGGCCATCGGATCCACACAGTCCAAAAGACCCAGTTCTCCCCGGCCTCTACCTGGCTAGAGGCAGGGCCCCTCTAACACTGGTCTTGTGAATACATACAGGAGGTACCTTCCAGTGGGTCAGATTCTTGTCCACAGGAAACTGGCACTGCACTCACTCTCACTGACTTCCCCTTTTCTTTCTCCTTCAGCTCTTGTACTCGAGCTGCTAGGACATAGGTAGGTTTCCTGTCCCACCATCTCATGTCCTCTCCATGGTGGAGTAGGAAGTACCACAATTCAGTCTGTGGGGTGTATCCACTCTTTTTGGCTGGGGGGCGCCTGGCTCTGACGTCAGGGGCTCTGCTTCGCACCGATGCCACATAAGGACTACTCTCCCTCCTCTCCATCCTCATCTCCTCCTTTATCTCCTCTTTGAGACTCCTCGCTATAGCAGAAACCTGAGTCTCTATCATGCCATGAACCATGCTCTCATAATTGCTGAGTTTGTTGGCTACAGAACCCACAGTCTCTCGGTTGTCCTCAACATTTATTGTTGCCAGGAAACTGGAGTATTCGGGTGGCCTGAGGTGTGCCAGGCTCCACAACATTTGCGGTGTGCATCTAAACTTGTCAGGGTCATTACAGTGTTGTCTGTCCCTTCCAAAGAGTATCTCTAATACCGCCAGTTCTCTCATGCATTGGATCCCGTCCTCAGTAGTCTTCCAGGGTATTCTATGATGGTGCTCCTTATGCCAGGGGATGTTTTGCTCTTCTAGCTTTATATATATATATTAGAATGTAATGTTGGAAGAATACAATTCCTGTAACTTTCCACTGAAACTCATTGATAATAATGCACCCTGTCCTAGACAAAATAGATCCATTTATCATCCTTAAGCATTCCAGAGTTGGACATGATATCACTTTATGACGACCGAAAAACGAAGCTATCAAACTAAGCAGAGACCTCCAATAGAAACATGCCATGAGGAATAGTTTCATTAATTCTGCTTTTCATTGGAGAATATTTATAAACTGTGAAAAATGAAGTTCACTTCTCCTGTTAGGATTGAAAAGTTTAATAAAAGGACAATAAGGGACAAAGATAAAGCAAAATTGACAGCGCTGGGTGCTTTGGCACTCAGCCAAGAGCACACCTGCTGCTTCGGAGACACCGTTTACGTACACAGCAGCTTATCAC
This sequence comes from Amblyornis subalaris, assembly GCA_018881555.1. Classification (NCBI taxonomy): domain Eukaryota; kingdom Metazoa; phylum Chordata; class Aves; order Passeriformes; family Ptilonorhynchidae; genus Amblyornis; species Amblyornis subalaris. The sequence goes on from JACAXG010000590.1 coordinate 34,517, forward strand.
ATATTCATAAGCAATTAGGCATATTCAACACTTGCATACATATTCACACACCTAGCTTGCTTGTTCCAGGAACTGTTTAGCATSGCTCCTCCTTGGGTCCACCTTTTTAGAGCATGCGCATTTCTTGGCTGTGGTTTTAGTCCGTTTTTATTATCAATCCTAGAGTGGGCTTTGGTCCATGGTTTCTGCAGACAGTAGTTGCTGATATTTGGCATGTTAGTAGCAGGGGTCCCCAGCACATGTTGGTTGGAGGTTATCCAGCCAGGCAGACAGCTTCACGAGCATAGCTATTTTACTATTATGTCTAAGTTTTAGGTTAAATGACAGAAATAAAGGTTTTAGTTATTGTTACAAAACTACATCTTCATAATAAAGCTACATTATACATATAGTATCTATTTGTCACAAAGCATCTATTTGTAGAAAGCCACTATTATAATTTCTATTACAAAAGCTACTTTAACATCACTCATTTTAACATTTGCAGAAAGCCAATATTATATCATCTATCTATCACAATCCCCCTTCTTTTACTTTTACAAATCATTTGGCTTGAGCAATAATTCTTGTTTTCTGACTTCCATCATTCGCTCATTCTTTTCACAAATTAACTTTGCTTCTTCAAAGGGGTCTTCCATATTATTTTGTTTCTTTAACACTATTATCTTTTGTGCCGTTCTAGATGTAGCCAATTTGGGGTCCATAGGTATTGTGACTACTTGCATACCTTGGACTACGCTGGTGATTAGCCAAATAAAACAGGGGATCAATCAAGGGAGAAATATCAAACCAGCTGTAGCGCATAAAAGGAAGAAGCCTAGCTTTTTCCACCATTCTATTCCCAGTATGTTATCCCACCAGCTAGCCTTTAACATTGATTCCCATTTTTGGACCAGCACATGGGCTATTTTTCTGATATCTTTGGCTATATCTAGGACGGCATCCCCGTTGTCATCTATTTTCAAACAACAATCTGATGTATTAAATTTTCCACAGACACCCCCTTCTTCAGCTAATAAGTAGTCTAAAGCCAACCTGTTTTGAAACACTGCAGCTCGGGTTTGGCTTTGTTGACTTGATATCAATTCCAGTGCTCGGGCAGTTTTGTTTGTTATTATCTCCACAACTGCTTGGAGCCTTATAATACGATTTAGCATATAAATTGGGGTTCGATATCCCCAACTCCCATCTTGTGCCCAGGTGGCTGGCCCATATGTTTCTAGTATGCGTTCAGGGGGCCATTCTTCATCTCCCCATTTTTGATATTCCTCAATCAATTCCCTTTTTTTTCTTTTTAGGTCCTCATAAACTGGTACTCCTAATTGATCTCCATCTGATCCCGGTAAAAGAAAAAATCCTGGCTGTATGGTCCCCAGAGTACAACTCCCTTTCCATCAGGGGGGAAGTTTTGGGTACGCTCTTTTCCCACATATCCAAAATACGCCATCTGGTGCTTTCCAATAATCATCTCTCTGTTCATTTATATTCTCCCAAAATTTTGATATTTCTGGGATCCCAAAATAAGGATTCTTGCCTGTATCATTGCATTGAAAAAGTCTGGTTTCATTATTATACTTGCAATTTTTTCCTTCTGTTTTTCTCTGGGTCCAATATAGAGTTGGTTGTTCTGGGATCCACCATGTAAAAGTTTCATTACTTGCTTTATATCTCTTACAGGGAGTATTTCCTACTTCGCTAAGAAAATTCTTTCCAGTGCGCCAGAGACATTCTTCTCCTATTACTGTTGAACTTAAAATCCACCCTTCTGGTCGGCTTTCCCCTCTTATATTTGTCTGGTTCCATTTAAGGAGTTCAACCGGGCCTAAGCTACTGCCTTTCCATGGCCATTCCTCTGTCATTAAGGCCCCTCCACAGACCCAACAGTTGGTTATGTTTAGTTCCTTACTTATTCTTTGCCCCAATTCCACAAACAGGTTTTTTCCAAATCTCGAGATATCTATTTCATTTTCTATTTGCTGTTTAAGTTTTGTATATAAATCTTGGCATGGGGTTAACACAGAATTAGATTGCTGTGTTGGTTTAGTCTTTTCATTTACTATTTGTTCTTTTACTAAATCTTGGACCCTACCCTTAAAGGCAAATGTGAAACAAACCCATCTTTCCCCTTTTGGACATTCATTCCTCTTATCATTTCTTCCTATGTTTTCTGAAATCCAGTATTTTTTTCCATTTTGCGTACAGGTGCTTAGTTTGGATGGGTTATAACAGCGACTGTTGAGGTGGGTGTGTGTAATAAAAAAGGAACCTCAGTTTCTTTCCATGTAAAGCTTTCGGTAGCACTTGCGACATGATTTTGCTGATATCCTGTAAGGGGAGAGAAAAAAAACGAGAAGGAGGAATAACAGAGGTCCGGTAAGGCTTATACCCCCACCTCCCATGCCTATGGGGTTGCTACCCACAGCAGGGGTGTATGATCTCAGTGGCGAGTTATAGTGGCCTATCCGGTCTTGCCCTCTATTTCCTTGTTGCCTCCTTTGCTGTTTTATTGTAATTTTCCCACCGTTCCTCAGGTACCTCCCACTCAACAGGCACTAGTAATTTCCCATCCACAGGGCAAAGTTATTATCTTGGCTATTACTAGTTCTATTTAGGTAGGGAATAAATTTATTTAACACCCCATACACCAAGGGTGCCGCTTTTGTGAACTGCAGTACCAATTTTTACAATTTTATGTATTTACATTTAACCCAGCTAGCATGATAGGGGCTGTGATATCTCGAGATTAGGATACAAGTTAAAACATGAGGATTTTTACAGAAACAGTCCTGATCCTTTAGCTTGGAGTGGAAGTATTCTTTCCCAAGGAGGCGTCGGAGGTTTCTCAAAAATTTTGTCTAGACAACACGTGATATAAGTTTGGTCTTATTTCCTAGTTAGGTCTAATTCTTGGTATATTCTCTGGATCATTCACTACCACCCAGTCCTCGTTTAAGAGTCAATTTGATATCACCCGGCTCAGATGTTATAGTCCATTCCTTCGGCTCTTCCACTGGTCCTTTTATTCTGCTGGCGTGGATCCACCCTCTTTCCCTGGTTCGGATCGCTGCTTCAGTCGTCAGTAGTACCTGAAAAGGACCTTCCCATTGTGGAGCTAAAGATTGCTCTTTCCATGTTTTTACTAGTACCCATTCTCCTGGATGGATATTATGGATCTTAAACTCTAGAGGTGTCGTTTGAGGGATTATTCCTCTCAACCTCAGATTTTCAAGTGTTTTTGCAATTGTGGTGACATATTTTCTAACACTCATTTCCCCTACTTCATAAGTAGCAGTTTCGTGTTGGGTAGTCAGGAAGGGTAATCCAAACATCATTTCATAGGGTGACACTCCCAGGTCCGACCTGGGTTGTGTTTGGGCTCTCAACAGGGCCAAAGGTAAACATTTTACCCATGACATTTGTGTTTCAATCATTAGTTTCATTAAAGTTCTCTTTAAAGTCTGGTTCATCCTTTCTACCCGGCCCGAACTTTGTGGATGCCATGGGGTATGTAGTTTCCACTTTATTCCCAAGGCTTCAGTTATTTGATGTAAAACCTTTGATGTAAAATGTGTTCCTCTATCTGAGTCTATTCTATTAACCATTCCATATCTGGGAATAATCTGTTCCAAAAGGGTTTTACATACCACATTAGCTGTAGCTTTGACAGTGGGAATAGCTTCTACCCAATGAATTAAATCGTCTATTATTACTAATAAAAACTTCCACCTCTGTACTTGGGGGAGTTCAGTGAAGTCCACTTGAATACTTTGAAATGGTCGCAGAGCTAACTCGCGGCCTCCTAATGTTGTTTTTCTCATTACCTTTTTATTCACCTTTTGGCAAGTTATACATTTCTCAGTTACTTGCTTTGCCAATCCAAAGATCCCAATGCATCCATAATTCCTTAAAAAGTGATCACACAGAGCTTGAGTACCCCAGTGAGTTTTTTGATGCATGTCTTCTAATATTTTTCTAGTCAATGGTTTATTAAGTAACTGCCTCCCATCAGGGAGTTTCCATTTTATATATTGATCTTGTTCTCCCCCTCTCTTGCTTAATTCTTTTTCTTCTTCTTTACTAAATTTTGGAACTTCTAATTCTTCTTTATCTGGGGTTAAAATTAACATAACCCTTTTGACCCCATTTTCTGCTRCATCTTTAGCCTCTTGATCTGCCAGGTTATTCCCTCTTATTTCTGCGGTCATTCCCCTCTGGTGTCCTTTAACATGTACTACAGCTATTTCTTCAGGCAATTTTAATGCCTCTAAAACCTCTGAAATGAGTCCCTCATGTACCAGTCCCTTTCCCTTTGAATTAAGTAACCCCCTTTCTTCCCAGATTTTTCCAAAGGTGTGTACTACCCCAAAGGCATACTTTGAATCAGTGTATATGGCTCTTTTTTCGTGTGCTAAATATTCCAGTGCCCTTTTTAGAGCATATAATTCACAAGATTGAGCTGACCAATTTGATGGTAATTTACCTTTCTCGATGGTCTGCATATTTTCTCCATCAATTAAAGCATATCCTGACATCCTTTTTCCTTGTAAACATCTAGATGAACTATCAACATATATTTTTTTCCCTTCTGGGAGGGCCTGTCTGCTAGATCTTCCCAAATTTTAGTTTGGTATTGTATAATTTCAAAACAATTACGTGTTAAGTCACTCTTCGGTTCTCCATATAAAAATTGAGCGGGATTCAAACTTTTATTTACTTCTAGTATCAAGTCATCAYTATCTATCAAAATTGCTTCATATTTTAACATCCTAGAATCTGTTAGCCATTTTTCAGCTTTCTGATTTAACACACTTCGGACTGCATGAGGTGTACAAACAATTAGTTTACTTCCAAAAGTAAGTTTACGGCTCTCTTCTACCAGAAGAGCCGTAGCTGCTATAGCTTGAATGCATATTGGCCAGCCATGGCTCACTGGATCCAGCAATTTAGACAAATAAGCCACTGGCCTTTTCACCCCTCCCCATTCCTGGACCAAAACTCCATGAGCTACTCCATTTTCCACATTCACATACAGATGAAAAGGTTTTTCTAGTGAGGGTAAGCTCAAAGCAGGTACTGATTTATAAAATATTTAAGATGTTTACGAATAATCACGGACAAAGACTCTCCTACCAGTTAAAGTCAGAAAGATGTATGTTTAATGACAGCGCTAGGATAGCTGCGTGCCAAGATGCAGTGTCCACTTCTAAAACAATATACAATCTATTTATCTACAAAAGTTTTGAATATTCAAGATACAAATACAGTCATAATATAAACACCTCCCATCTCTCGCTTCTTATGATAATTAGTTAAAAGTCATTAAGCATGTGTAGTCTACTCCTTAAATGAGTCGGTGGTCGTCTTAAATTGGGGAGAGGTCTGATTTTGATGAAGTAGCCCATAGTCTTCATCAATGACCTTTTCACTCTTACACTTTTACAATGGATCTGACCCTAAGGTCTCTATGTTCTGCCCTCCCGATACCCATGAGCAGATCCTCCAAATAGAGTAATTAATACATGTCTCCTTTCTTTCTGATCTTCCTAATTCAGTTTCTCTGTTTCCCATCGTGGGCGCAGCTG
>JACAXG010000590.1:55498-68350 GCA_018881555.1 Amblyornis subalaris
CAGTCTTTTCCTCAGCAGTCAACTGGTTCCCCATGACTGCAGCTAATGTCAATGTCAATGTCACCGGCAGCTCACCTTAATCCAAGGTGTCGACACAGGTCCGGACCGTGGACGGACTCCTCCGCCTCTTCTGCTATGCCGGTCTCTGTTCCCACAGCGCTTCGCCCTGCTGTCTCCCCACGACGTCTGCGGCTGTTTCACCAGTCACGTCGGGCTCACCATATATCGATAATCTGATTGTTGGAACAGATGAACACACACACCGAGTGCTTTTCAAAAAAGGCTTTCTCTTTATTCTAACAAGTTTTTTTTATACCTTGCTTAAAGCAGATGCTGATGCAACAGCTTCTTGATTTGTTAACACAGATTTTTGCTGAGGGTTAGGACAAAGACATATTATTAACATTATCTTCAGCCGAACATCTTGTTGCAGTTTTCCTGGAACTGCATTTGTTTGTCTGGTTTTTAGTTCCTCAATTTTTAAAATAGCTGAAAAGCCTTGCGTTTGCATTATTGCCACATTATCACATTTTTAGGGATATACTTTAATTGTTTCATCAACAGGTCATCCTTCTTCTGGTATGAATTCTCCTATACCTAACCAAACCACAAAACCCAAATGCTAGCAAGCCAAAAATAACCGCTTTTCCAGCTGTTCTGTTACCTCTCGCTTCTGTGTTGTATTCTGGGAACCCCATGTACCTGGACCATCGCTGAGAATCCTTATAAAATGCCAGCAAAGAGGGGTTTAGCAAAGATAGTGCTTGGTCTGGGAGATGTTCTCGGGGGTCTCTCATCCCGTCTGGGGGCGCCAAGTTGTAGCTCTGCATTTTGCAGTTCTCCAGTTGTGTAGTGTTTTAAGTTTTGTAAATAGTTTCTCACGCACTTTTCTCTAAATATAGCTCATGTTATTGTAACCGGCCTGATGTTTGGAATTCCTAGTCTATGTGATAGACAATTCCGTTGACCAGTGGACAGTAGGAGCTGGTATTCTCTTCCTCCAATCCACGGTGGTTTCTGAAAACATATAAATAAAGACTGAGGGCAGAGGCCACGCTCTCTCTTTTTTCCTCCTTCCTTCCTTGGCCTCTGCCCTAGCTTGTGGACCCTGATAACTGCGTCTCGTGTGCTTATTTCGTGTCTGAGAGCAACACCAAGTAACTGATGCCTTATCAGCTTAAAATCAGAAGCTGGACGATTGTTATGAGGGTAGGGAAAGCAGTTACTGTAGAGGGCTGTGAGCCCTCAAGGCTAGAGCTTCCAGCACTGCCCTGGAGGAGTCAGAGGTAGCAACTTTCCTCTGGGTCATGGCGAGTTCCCAACACGCCTTGTTTCTTCATGGTAATAGCCTGTACCCTGTTGGCTAATTGGTTTCCGCCCCACCCCCTGTTTCCCCATATAAACCCATGCCTCTACCCCGACAGCGGGGGGGCTTTTGTCCCTGGCTTCCCCTTCGCAAGGTGGTTTGGACAATAAAGGCTACCTCTGCGGAACTGCCACACGAGGCTCCTGTCTCTCATTCCCCGAGTCTGCCTGGGGTGATTTCACAAGAGCTGAATCACAAGAGCTGAAATCACTTGTAGCTGAGATATTGCTACACTTACTGAAATCACCTGTCGCCTAGGAAGGCTTGCCAGTGCCCCTGGGAGAGTTGTTCTCTGCGGGATGCTCTCTAGGAAGGTCGCAGGCATACCGGAGCTGGATATCAGCACCGGACCCCTTCCTGCGACAAGTTACCTTTATTTGGAGGTCCTCCCGGAGTACAAACATACACTGATCAGTTTTGTGTCCCGTCCCAAGTGTCCATTCTCCTTAGTGTGTGTGTGTACCCACAGCACTTTTATAGGTTTACATAAAATTAAAATAGTTTATAAAAATCTTTCAATTAGAAATATGGTTAATGAGGTGATTTCCTTTGGCTCAGCCTCCTACTGAAATCCCCGCCTAATGCTGTTATTACTATTATTTGGGCTTTTAGGAGACATGGGACAGAGAAGTGTCCCTGGTCCCCAGAACACTAGTGGTGATAAGGTTGACATAGAAATCTTATTTTAACTATAGCGATAGGGACTAGGGGATAGGGACTAGGGGATAGGGAAAACTACTAGCTAGGAATTTATAAGGCTACAGGGCTACAGGACTACAGGGCTACTAATATACTACTAATATACTACTAATATAAAAAGCATAAAAGCAAAAATCTCTTTGGCATCAAAGGGACACTTTTTTACTTTTACCTTTTTTTCTTGTGAGCTTTCGCCCTGCTTTTACTCAGCTGAGAGATATTCAGATGGAGTTAAAACTTGCTTTTTGGTTTTTTCCCTCCTCTGCCTGAGAAAAAGAAGACAGATTTTTTCCTGGGATTGTTTTTTTCTCCTTCCTTTGGAACTTTACAACAGATGACTGAACTCTGGGGCCTACACCCTGGGCCCGGGAAGAGAGGTCTACACCACCTCTCCCAGAGGGAGACAGAGCAGAAAATTACACCCAGGAAACAAAGGACTTTGATTCATCCAGGTTGTCCTCATCACAAGAGGTTTATTATCTAACATTACTTTTTTTTTTTTTAGTCTTTTCTCTTACCCTGGTGCCCGTGTGCACCTCCCGCCCCAGCTGCTGGGTTTTGTTGAATAAACAGGTTTTTTTTTCACTTTCCTCCGAGAAATTCTTAAGGGGAGGGGAAGGGAGTTTTAGGACCTTATCTTTTGCAGAGGAGGCTCTTCGAGTCTTCCTCCTAAGTTTGTCCAAACTGTGACACTTCCCCACAGTTGGCACTTTTCAACTGGGTGTTTGGCAGGGGGTAGGACAAGAACTTTTTGAAGTCGCAAGTGCCAGTGATGCCGATGCATCCAGGCATCTTGCTACTTGGGGAATTATTATGGCAACTCTTAAAGAAACTCACACAGACCTATGCTCTCAGCTGCCTCTCCAGGCTGACTCCACCGGCCTGACAACCCCCTCGGTGCTGGCTTGTCTTGGAACGGCTTCTTTGCACAGCACCTCCCCTGCAGCAGCTCCCCCGCTGCCGGCCCTTCCAGCCGCGGATTCCTCTCTACCTCCTCCGCTGCCCGCCCCCCCGCCTCGGCCCCGGTCCCCCCGCCGCCTGGCCCCCCCGCCTCGGCCCTGGTCTGTCTGCCGCCTCCCCCCCTGCTTCAGCCCCGGTCCCTCCGCCCTCTGCCCTCTTCCCTTCAGCAGTACCCTCTTCGGCGGCCCCAGCCCCCGCACTGCCCCCGGTCCCTCTGGTGGGTACACCCCCTGCGCCGCCCCCGACTCCTCCGGCGGCCACACCCCCTGCACCGCCCCCGAATCCTCGAGCAGGTCCACCCTGCTGCACCGCCCCCCGCTTCTTTGGCGGCCTTGGTTCCCTCGCCGCCCACGGTTATTTCGGCGCCTCCGGTACTCTCAGCCCCCCTGCTCTCTTTCGATGTGAGTTCCCTGATCCATGACAATAGCTCCCTTGCCGCAGCTTACCCTGCTCGTTTATGACCGCAGGGAGGGAACAGCTGTTATGGTTGTGGCTCTAATAGTCACCTCAGAAAAAACTGCCCTCTACTATCGCCCGAATCCAAATCTCCTCCTACTAACCTTCCCCCCACTAAGTGTCCCCGATGCAAAAAAGGATACCACTGGGCTAAGGAATGCCATTCTCGCCCTATTGCAGAGGGTGACCCTGTAACGTCAGGAAACCGACGCTGGGGGTCATGCTCGCGTACTCCGCAGAATCAAACAAATGTGAAGCACAGTGTCTGGCAAGCCAGCTCGTCCCCGCAACCTCCAGCAGCACAGGATTGGACCTGGCCGCCAGCCAGTCAGTGACTCTGGAGACATCCTCGGTTCATTTAGTTCCCACAGGGGTATGGAGACCTGTTGGCAATAACATGCATGCTTTGATAATCGGACGTTCTTCTACCACTACACTAGGACTTTTTGTACTACCTGGTCTCATCGACTCCAACTTTGAGGGTGAGATACAAATTATGCTCTGGACGCCCATGCCACCTTGCTTCATACCTGCTGGCCAGCGTCTGGCACTGCTTGTTCCGTTGTTCAGCACAACCCCTGGCGGAAAAGGTAAGTGTGGCACTGGTGGTTTCAGCAGCACTGGGCAGCCTCGAATCTTTTGGATGAGTGCCATCACAGCAGCTCAGCCGACCATGGTATGCACTATAGATGATAAGAAATTCAAAGGACTTGTTGATACTGGAGCTGACGTCTCCATTATCAGAAGCAGTGACTGGCCCACTGACTGGCCCACGATTGACCCTGCCTCGACTTTAATTGGGGTAGGGGGGCTGCAACGCCCTAGGCGAAGCACTCAGCTTCACCTTGTTCTCGGCCCTGATGGGCAAACTGCCCACATCGCGCCATTCATTGCTCCAGTACCATGCACATTGTGGGGACGGGATGTCTTGGGACAATTTGGAACCACCGTATGCATAGATTCCGACTCACATAACAATCTTTTTCATAGGGGCCATTGAACAGCCCTTCCAAACACAGATACTGAACATATGTAAGCTCACATGGAGGACAAATGACTGTCTGGGTCTCTCAATGGCCCCTATGACAGGAATGGCTACAAAACCTGCAGCAACTCGTAGACGAACAGCTATCTCTGAGGCACCTTCAGCCATCCTCTAGCCCTTGGAACACTCCTGTATTCTGCATACCCAAGAAAAGTGGTAAATGGAGACTGTTACATGACTTGCATGTGATAAACGCTGTCATTGAGCCCATGGGTGCTTTACAGCGGGGATTACCTTCCCCAGCGATGATTCCTCTTGATTGGCCCCTCATAGTCATAGACTTAAAAGACTGCTTTTTCACCATTCCCCTACACCCCGACGATGCACCTCGCTTTGCCTTCTCAGTGCCCACTCTAAACCATGCAGAGCCAATGAAAAGGTTTCACTGGCCAGTTTTGCCACAAGGCATGTGCAACTTCCCGACTATATGCCAAAGGGTGGTCAACCTTACTCTGCAACCTGTGCGCCTCCGATTTCCTGATGCAACCATATACCACTACATGGACGATATTTTACTTTCAGCTAAAGACTATTCTATTTTGTGTTCCATACAGGTGGCTGTCATTCAGGCAGGTCAAGCAGTCGGACTGATCGTTGCACCCAAGAAAGTGCAGCAGTGGGCCCCGTGGCATTACCTAGGGTGGAAAATTACTCAGCAGACTATCTGGCCTCAGCCACCAAAGCTTTGTGTTAAAGATAACCTGACCTTAAATGATTTACAGAAGTTGCTAGGTTGCTTGAACTGGTTACGTCGCATTCTAGGTTTATCTACGGAGCTTTTGCACCCCGTCTTTGAATTACTCAGAGGTAACCCTGATCTCAATTCTTCCCGACAGCTAACTCCAGAGGATAAAAAGGCTCTTGCACACTATGCTCAGGCACTGGAAAAGCGCCAAGGCTGGAGATGGGACCCCGATAAATGTGTTTCTCTTGCCATAGTAGCTAGTAAATTGCAACCTTTTGCAGTCTTGTTTCAATGGTTTGCTGATGACAATGATCCCTTGCATATATTAGAGTGGCTATTTTTACCTCATACTGATGCCTTAGGATTTTAGCTTTTATATTTCTCATATACTTGTAACCCTGCAATTCTTAGTGTGTAACACTAAAGCCCATATAAAAGTGTTAGCTACTGCCTTTAGACAAAACAATCTATCTTCAGGCCTGGACCTCAAGGACACCTTACTGCCTCAGGCCCAAGATCTGTAAACAGCCGTTGGTGAAGGGGGAGCAAACTTGGGGTGAATTACTTCATTACCTGGAGCTCTAATTGGAAGAGCTAGCCCTGGTATGCTAATAGACCAAACTTATAAAAGTATGGAGAACTCGTGACTGGTCATCCATCTTGGGTGGTCCATCTTGGGAAGCTGACCTTAGGGGGTCCACCTTAGGGTGTAAGCCCCCTGAGTGAACTCTGACTGCCCTGGATGTACCTGAAGGCCTTCAAGAAACACCACCGCTTTTAACCTTTTGATCGTTGTCAAGCCTCTCTCTTTTAGGTAGTCCAGGATAAGGCATCAATATGGCAACCAAGACTGTATGGACTGTCCATGACATGTTTGCGCAGCTAATTTTGAGAGGCAGAGAGAGACTGCAGACGCTCAATGGCCAAGACCCACACGTAATCTACGTGCCTGCAAAGAAAGACAACTTGTCATGGTTGTTGTCAGAGGACAGTAACTTTCAGATTGCACTTGCAGATTTTTCAGGACAATTGTCTACTCACTACCCTTCACATCGCCTGTGGACAGAGGTGGGTAGCCTCCCCTTATATGCAAAACGCCGCTGCAGTATGACCCCTGTCGACAGACTGACTGTTTTTACGGATGCATCCAGCAGAACTGGCAAAGCTGCAGTAGTTTGGCGTAAGGGTGACTGCCCGATGGCATACAAGGGTTCTGACATTGCAGAATGCTTCCGTGCAGATCTTAGAGTTAGCTGCTATCCGCTGTGCTTTTCACTTGTTTTCACAGGAACCACTCAACATTGTAACTGATTCTGCATATGCTGCTAATGTGGTTTTTCGTTTGGAATCCTCATATTTGCGATATGTTGATAACCCACTCTTATTTACAGAGCTGCGAACCCTGTGGCTTTTGATTAACAACTGACAGCATGACTTCTATGTGCTACACATTCGTTCTCATACAGGTTTACCTGGACCTATCACGGAAGGTAATGATTGTGCAGATATCACTGTCATGCCGAATGTTGTACCTAATAGGTTTGCTCAGGCTAAGCTGTCTCATGACTTTTTTCATCAAAATGCATGCTCTTTACCCAACAAATTTCAATTAACCACCTCGCAGGCTCGTGACATTCTGCTTTTGTGTCCTTCTTGCCATGGAGTTGCTCCTGCTCCCTTGGCAGAAGGTGTCAATCCTCGAGGCCTGACTGACAACTCTATCTGGCAAACTGATGTTACTCATGTTCCAGAATTTGGTGTGGGACCACTGGCCCCCAAAAGATTACCATATAAGGTCTGATGATCTGTGATTGGTTGAGTGACTAAAAGATTACCATATAAGGTCCGAAGATCTGTGATTGGTTGGATGACCAAAAGAATACCATGTAAGGAATGAGACTGATCTATAAGCCATATAAGGACTGAAGGTGTGTGATTGGCTGGCTGACCAAAAGATTACCATATAAGGAATGAAACAGGTGGTCAAAAGAAGGTTATAGAAACCGCATGTTCTCTCAGTAAGATGGATTTTGTTGGTGCACAACGCTGTCTGTGTATGGATTTACTTGTGCCGGGCAGGGTCCGTGTTAGGAATCGCTGACAAATGGTGCCCCGTGTGAGCATAACTGCCTAACTGCGCAGCCGGTCGGCGGGCCCCACGGAACTAAAGGCACTGCTGAAAGGAAGCAGGAAAGGATCGGTCCACAAGCCCTTCGGGATTGAAGGTGAGCGGCCGCGGGGAATGGGGGGGTCCAGTGTGCCCTGCCCAAAATAGAGATAAGACCCAAGACATGGGAACAGGAATGTCCACTCAAAGGGGACATGTTTTTGAACATATGACCCGATTACTGTAAAAGCATGGCAAATTGGTGTCTACTCACGCCCTTAAGGTTTTACTTAGGTGGGCTGAGTCGAACATTCAAATGCTGACTGAAAGTACTGTTTTTACCACTGAACTGTGGAATGAGGTCAGGATTAAGCTATGGGACCGAGCGACTGAAGGGGACAAGTTGGCTGCTGAAATGCTCCCACCTTGGAGAGCCATCTTAGAGACTCTTGAAGCTAGAAATATTTTGCTTTTAAAACTTGCAGTGATTTATGAAAAATTAAATATTCATGGACAAAAAACCCTCTAACTAATTAAAGTTAGAAAGTGGTATGTTTTATTTTCGGCCGGGGGCTGCGTGGGATCGTTCCCAAAGATGCAGCACCGATTTGCAAAACAGTACAGAGTTCTTTTATCTACAAAAGTTCTAAATATTAAAAATAAAAAATACATATTCATAACATAAACACCTCCCATTCCCGCTTCATATGATAATTAGTTAAAATATCATTAAGCATGCGTAGTTTGCTCTTTAATTTGAGTCGGTGGACGTATTTTGAGTAGGGGGATGAATTTTGATAGTCTTCCTCACTATAAACTTTTCACCCCTTGAGTTTTCACAATGGTTTTAACCTTGGGGGTTCGCTTTATACCTTGCCATCCATCCGTGAATGGACATTTTAAATAGAAAAATTAATATCTGTCTACTTTTCTCTTAGATCTTAGTACTCTGAGTCTTCTGGTTCTTATTATGAACACAGCTGTACAAATATAAAATAAAAACAATTAATCAGCTTCATTCTAAGTCTAGCTCCTAAAATAATTATTAACCTTTTAACTTCAGCTAAATTCATCTACTATGCTTATTCTAACTAACTTTACTAATTCTATCAAGGCTCATTTTAAATAAAATCTAAAAATCCTAAAACTTCGTGTTTCATCCCCTACTCCTCTTTCAAAGTGAGTAAATTCTTTTACTCAATATGCAAAATTCTCTTCATCTAGCCAGGATGTCTGACTCGTATCTCTGAGGACTAGGCCATATGCTTTGGAAAGTGATGTCAGGGTTGCTATCTTTCGCAATATTTTCCAATTCCAAAAAAAACTATCACAACTGACAAAATTAAACTAATGCTTACTAAAATAAGTAACACAATAACAAGATGGATTAAGGCATTAAGTAAACCAGTTGCTGTTGGTGACCACCCAAAGAGCACATCCCACCAATGGTGAGACAGGTGTTCTTCAAATCGTTTAAAAATTATTTTGATAGTTTCCGAATCATGATGTACTATAATTAAAGTTCTCTTTCCGGTTTCTTTGATTTCTTTCAAAATTTCTTTCAGCTCACAATGTTCTAACAACTGAGTTACTAGGGTCAAATTCATCCCTATGGGTACAGGTAAAATTTCTCRTATTGTAATTAAACTTGCCCTTATGTACTGATGCGATATTACAGGTGYTTAATAGGAAAAATCGCATCCTTCAATTTTTATAAAATTGTAAATACATAAATTGGATTGAGTCCCATTCACGACTATCTTGTCTACCATTATGGTGGGACATGTTGTTCAAATACAAACACAACTTTGTCCAGTATATACTAATCGAGTTGTCTGATCAGCTGTATGTACTTCAAAGTGACATATACTTTGAKCTRTGTCTAAACAAGTGTCCTTATCTTCTTCTAAGATTTTTTTTTTACAAATGTATCTTAGTTGTTTTCTCATAAAAAAAGGTTCTAGGTTAATGGTTCGCCATTGTCCTTTAACTTCTCGTGCCCACATTCTATGTTCAAAAGGGTACATTATGGTCTCGTTATGGTTTAGCCTTAAGGAACGGGGCACATTCTGGCCGAACCATGGATGTGTTAACCTGCATTTCCATTTCTACTCGTTTTAAAGACCATTCTGGGTTAACCAGTAACTTTTGAATTCTCGTCCTTTTAACAGCATAAGGCTCAACTTTTACAATTGTGGGGATCAGGGACAATTTACCTTTTGGCGTCTGGGTCGTCTCGGCTTTTTCCGGCACTGACGGGGTCATTTTAACTTGATCTTGGGTACAAACTTGAGTAACATTAAAACTAATGTCATATCTTTGTATTGCACACCCCTCTATTTTGAGTCTAAATTCAGAACACTTGTTCAGGCATTTGTCACAACATTCAGAATTAATTTGGATGGGTTTCATGGGTGGGTGATAGGCTTCATGAAACCCACCCTGCACAAATGCATATTTACAACCCCAAACATTTCTCCCTTCCCACAAGCTTGCATTTGTGATTTTAAGCATTTCATTCAAGGCTCTCCGAGATCGGGGATTAGATACCCTCCCTTGGCACTAATATATTTGTGCTTTACCATACTTGTGTGGTGTTGCCCTAATTTTTTGTTACAATTATAATAACGATTAATAAAACCTTAGCTTTCCACATTGTTCACTGTAATTACTGTAATCAGAGTCTTGCATTCATTTTCCCGAGTCAGCTTCAGCTTGAGTCTTTCATCGCCTGGTGTTATTTTCCAAACTCTCTTGGGAGCCTTCTTCACTCGTGAGTGATGAATCCAAGCTTTCTGCTCCTTGATTTTGATTGTAGTGAAGGTTGTGAGAAGTACTTGGAACGGTCCCTCCCACTGCGGTTCTAGGGTTTTCTCTGCAAAAGACTTAATATATATATATAATCTCCAGGTTGTACATCATGTACTGGTCCGCCCAACTCTTTGTTTTGAGTTCCAGCCACATACTTTTCAATTTTTCCCAAGTTGTTTATTTAGAGCTATTATGTATCTATGCAGAGCCTCTTCCCCCAGTTAAATGGTGGAGGCCCCTTCTTGGACTGCATACGGCCTCCCACACAAATTTCAAATGGGCTTAATCTTTTCTTCTGTTCTCGGTTTAGTCCGGATTCGTATTAATGCTAATGGGAGGGCCTGCGGCCAAGATAAATTTGAAAATAAAGTGTGGTCCTCTATCTGAGGATATTGTGGCTGGAACTCCAAAACGTGGTATTATTTCTTATAATAATATTCTAACTACCTCTCGTGCCTTTGCAGTGCGTGTGGGGAAAGCCTCTGGCCATCCTGAAAAGGTGTCTGTTAATACCAATAGGTACCGGTGCCCCCCTTTCCTGGGTAATTTTGTAAAATCAATTTGCCACTGTTGTCCAGGTCCGCAGCCTTTCCCAATTTGTCCCACTTTAGGTTTTGGAATATTCTTGGGATTGGTTTGGAGGCAAAGACTACACTGACAAGTTACCTGTATTACTGTACTATGTAATTTTCTAGCCATGATCCTATCTTTTAAATAATGGTATAAGGCATCTATTCCCCAGTGTGTTTTCTCATGTTCTCTTTGTATTAGTGGCCACAGTAAATAGGAGGGTACTATAAGCTTTCCTTCTCCATTCACAGCCTACCCTTCCTGATTATAACTAGCATCTTCTGCTTTAATAAGCCTCCTATCCTTTTTGTTATAAACTGGTTTACCTTTAATAGAGATTTTTTCCATCAGGAATTAGTGTGGCTTCAACTTTTCCATCAGGTACTTTGTGTTTAACTGCATCTTTTGTCTCTCTGTCTGCCAGCCTGTTTCCTTCTTCTAATTCAGAACTCACCTTTTGGTGTGCTTTAATGTGCATAATGGCTAGCCTTTCAGGTAATTGAACTGCATCTAGAAACTTTAATATTTCTGTTGCGTGTTTAATACTTTTCCTCGTGAGTTCAGCAGTCTTCTTTCTTTCTAGATGGCTCCATGTGCATGCATTACTCTGAATGCATACCTTGAGTCAGTGTAAATGTTAATTTTTTTTTTCTTTTGCCAGTTCTAAAGCTCGAGTTATAGCAATTATTTCAGCCTTTTGTGCAGAGGTATTTGTTGGTAATGGTTTTGACTCGATTACCTCTCTGGTGGTGGTAACTGCATACCCAGCATGTCTTTTTCCACTGATGATGTAGCTGCTCCCATCGGTAAACCAGGTCTCAACACCTTCTAGGGGAGAGTCCTTCAGGTCCGGACGGTTGGCATAGGTGGCTTCGATAGTCTCCAAGCAATCATGGTTCACTGATTCTCCCATGTTTCTGCTGAGAAATGAAGCTGGGTTTATAATGTTAGTCACCACAATTTCAACATCATCTTGTTCTGCCAGTATGGCCTGATATTTCAGGAATCTCTGCGGGGAAAGCCAATGTCCCCCTTTTGTTTCTAAGACTGTCGACGCCATATGGGACACCAGCACGGTCATTTTCTGGCCCAGAGTGAATTTATGTGCCTCTTGAATATTTATTGCTACAGCAGCAACAGTTCTGAGGCAGCCAGGCCATCCTTTAGCTGCTGTATCCAGCTGTTTAGAAAGATAGGCTACCACCCGCCGATAAGGGCCTAGATTCTGTGCAAGTATTCTCAAAGCAATCCCTTGTTTTTCAGGTGAAAACAAGAAGAAAGGTTTACTCATGTCTGGAAGTCCCAGGGCTGGAGCTGACATGAGGGCCTTTTTAGTTCTTCAAAGGCTCGTATTGCTTCTTTTGTCCATTGGAGATTCTGACATCCTTCCACAATCAATGCATACAGGGGTTTAACTAATAGTCCATAACCATGGATCCACAGTCTACACCACTCTGTCATACCTAAAAAGGTTCTTTCTTCTGGGACACCCGATACCCTTGTAAGCCTAAAAAGTTTAAAAGGCTTACCGTCCAGTCCAGGCATGCTTCTCGGGTCTGGGTGGCTAATAGGATGTCATCTACATACTGAAGCAGTTGTCCTTCTCCTGGTGGAGGTTCCCAAGCCTCTAGATCCTTTGCAAGCTGTTCTCCAAATATAGTAGAGGAGTTCTTATACCCTTGGGGTAGCACACACCATGTGGGCTGAGTTCTCTGTTCAGTTTTAGGACTTTCTCACTCAAATACAAAAATTTTCTGGCTGGCTTCATGGAAAGAAAGGCAAAAGAAAGCATCCTTTAAATCTAAAACAATAAACCAGGTTAATTTAGGTGTTAAATGAGTTAACAGAGTATAAGAATTAGCGACCACTGGGTATAAACCTTCATGTGGTGGGTGATTCTCCACAAGTGGCTATGGCCAGCTTTGATGACATCACCTCCGATGTGGAGCCCTCCTTCCCGGAGGAGGAGGAGTCGGAGGATGAGATGGACGTCTGATCCCCACCCCCTCTCTCTCTCCCCTTGCGAGTGCATTAGAGCAAGGGCAGAACTGTCAGTTTTAAGTCCTATCCCCTGTTCTGGAAAGTTCTGTTATACTCGACGCCCCATTGGTTGAAGTCTTTTGTATCCACCCCCTTATTGCTCTGATTTGTTG
>JACAXG010000060.1:0-19579 GCA_018881555.1 Amblyornis subalaris
TATGTTAGAAGCTACCTTTCTATCCCTGAACAAATCCAACCCGAACCTAACTGATTCCTGCTGGCTTTGCTACGATGTCAAACCCCCTTTCTATGAAGGAGTTGCTTTAAACACCCCTTTCAGTTACTCCACAGCCGACGCCCCTCACCAGTGCAAGTGAAATACTCCCCGCAGAGGAATCACTCTGAGTCAAGTCACGGGCAAAGGCAGATGTTTTGGCAATTCGACACTAGCAAAAAAGGGTAACATCTGCGCCAAAGTTGCCAAGCCCAACAGAAAGATCCATAAGTGGGTAATTCCATCCGCATCTGAGATGTAGGTTTGTCAGCGATCTGGAGTGAGTCCTTGTGTGTCTCTTGCCAAATTCAATGACTCCACTGACTTTTGTGTCCAAGTTCTAATTGTTCCTAAGGTCCTGTACCATACAGATGAAGAGATGTATCAACTCTCTGAGAAACCTGGCCAGCTCCACAAAAGAAAACTGATAACAGGTGTAACTATTGCAATGCTGCTTGGCCTAAGAGCAGCTGGAACGGCCACGGGTGTCTCAGCCCTCGCGACCCGACACCAAGGACTGTCTTAGCTACAAATGACCATCGATGAAGACTTGCAGAAAATCGAGAAGTCTATCTCCTTTCTAGAGAAATCAGTTTCCTCACTTTCAGAAGTAGTCCTGCAGAACAGGCGAGGATTGGACCTCCTGTTCATGCAACAAGGAGGTCTGTGTGCGGCCCTAAAGGAGGAATGCTGCTTTTATGCAGATCATACAGGAGTTGTCAGAGATTCCATGGCAGAACTCCGAGATAGACTAGCTCAGAGACAGAGAGACAARGAAGCCCAACAGAGCTGGTTTGAGTCCTGGTTCAATCGATCACCATAGTTCACCACACGAATTTCCACCTTGATAGGTCCATTGGCAATGTTGCTTTTAACTTTTACCCTTGGACCATGCCTGCTGAACAAACTAGTCTCTTTTATCCAAACCCGTCTAGAACGGGCCAACATTCTGTTTTTAGGCCACCAACAAATGCTATAAAACCCAAATAAAAACACTGTCAGTCGCAAGACTTTTCAAACTCGCCTTGCGAGATCTACTCAGGTGTCCCAAACCCCTTTTCCTTGTTAAGTTACTACCTCACTTCAGTGCCTATATCTATAACTACCTCATTCATTTATAAAAAAGGGGGGGGAAGTGTGGTAGAAAGGGACAGGCAGACGGAAGATCACGTGATGTGACGGAAAGCAGGAGCAGCAAGGAATCTACCTCCCTTCATTCCTTTGTGATAAGAGCATGCAGACCCCTCTAACCCCAGTAGTTTTCCACTCCTTACTAACTCCAGCTATCCCACAGTCCCCTTTTCCGGACGTAGTAAAGCCCCTCGACTATTTAACCTCATGAGATAAGATAATAAATGCCATTTTGACCATCCACCACGTTGGTGTCTGTGCGTCCATAGCCCGAGTAGCCACGGGGTAAGCCGGGCTGCCGTGCTAGACTCTTGAAACCAGGTCGCCTTGTCTTCTTATCAGAAGGCAACAACCTCAGGGATCATTCCTGCCTTGGGACCAACAGATACCACATAAGAGAAAACCACTCTGAGAGCCCAGAGTTGCTGGTGATGACTCCTGTACTGGAACATAGAACACCAAAGTCCTAAGCAAAGTTGATGAGGTTGGAGTAGAGAGCTGCAAACATATTTCATCTGCGATTCGGGTTGTTGGCTCTACGCTGCAGTGGGACGCCCTTGCTACGTGTAGAGGGTACGTCCTAGGTTTTAGTACTACAGTAAAGCAAGTATTGCTGCCCCACAGCCTGAAGGTCTCTCAGACTTCTTGACCATCATGGAAAAGTAAAGCCAGGTATGCATGGAAAAGGGAGTCTGTGAGGTCAACAAGATAAGCAGCACCTGATAACCTTTCATTCAACTCTGCCTGTTTCTTAGGTGCTTATTTCTAGTATCTTGAACTTCAATACRCTGAAGGCATGTCTTCATTGTTATTTGAGTTTAGGGCTACACTTTTGAAGTAAACCTCTTGGCCATTCCTTCAAGATATTGTATGGAAGTGCTGCCATTATTGGCACAATGACTGTTCCTGGAACATTCTTGTTTTATTTCTTCTTTGCAGAAGCATACAAACTGAAGGGTTTTGTGTGAACTATGCCATTCAGACCTGTGCTATCACGGACACCTTGTCATGAAATGCCCTTTGCAAAACTCCTTCTCAAAAATCCATTGAGATTTTTGTTTCTCTCCTGATAAAAACGTTTTCCAGAATTTATTTTGGTGATTACAAATTCCACTTTTTGTGATCATACTRATTTTCTTCCAGTGTAATCCTTTAATTTATATGGTTCTTTAGTCCAGCTTGGTCTTCCAGGAATCTAGCAGAATATTTTTCTTGCCTCAGATGTACACATATGTTTATAAACAGTAGCATTGTCCCTGTTAGATTTAATTTCACTATTATAAAGAAGCATTAAGCCTCTACATTTCTATATACATACTTACACCTCGGTTATATCTGTACTTACATCTTGTTATATCCATACACCTTTCTTGCATGACAAGGTCACCACTCTGATGATCCATCAGAACCTCTCTGCACAAGTTTGAAATAATATTTCTGGACAAAGATGAGAACAAAGCATAAGAACAGCCATACTTGTTTTTACCATTTGATGTTTTATYCTGTCTCACATTGTGGCTTTTGGCGGCCAACAAGGGAAAAATAGGAAACATTTTAATAGTTGATCGAAAGTTCTCGGGTATGGTGATTTCTTGAGTAAGTCAACCGCTTCCCTCCCAGCAAGTCTGAATATGTCTCATCCAATCACTATCCAGACTGGTTGTCTCTTCCCTAAAATACTGTGTTTGACTTGTCCATATATCTATAGTACTATAACATTGCTTAAACTCTTACTTCAAAGAAAAGTACATTTGAATATGGTGCTTAACATCATTTCCAGCAAAGGTTTTACAACATTTACCATAATTTTAGAGCAGTCTCATAGAACTGAGAAAGAATGATTTAAAATTTAGCCCAAGAGAAAGCTTTGTGGTCCCTTCACTGTTCTCCTCCACCTTATGAGTATAAACGGCAGCATGTAAAGTGTCATGCTTTCAAAAAATCAATAGAATATGAACTGTTTCAATTWAAAAAATCTTCCTAAAAGTATAAAGCTTATTTTGTATATTTTTGTTATTATCTTTATTTCAATGACCATATAATTAATATTTTAGTGTTTGTTTCCTTGTTGATAATCACCATAGAATGAATACGCCAACAAGTAGAAAAAGAACAGTTTTCTTTGCCCCACGAACTCCTAGCAACATTTTGACATGTCAAGATCTTCCTCTTGCCCAAAATGTTCTCCAACCTATTAGTTATTTAAACTCCTTCTAGAAGTTTTTGGATTTGCCACAGAAGATTTCTGTAGAAATTATTTTTCCTTTTTTTACTGGAGCCTGCCTGCATTAGAACACTCTTTCCCGAGGTCCATAATACTTGTTATTGTCTATATAAATGAAAAAAGTAYAGCAGGGAAAAAAGTTTGGGATTTCACTCTTGCTTACACCTTTTATGTTCTGTCATCTTTGTATGTCTAGTTTGGAGCCATTAGTCATCAATTCTCAYTGTCATTAGTTGTAACACAATACCTAAATGTGAAGTAAGTTCCATTTTGATAAAATCTCTGCATCTCTTTTTATGACTCCTGAAAGCACAAGTGGTTGTAGTGTTGAGATCATATGATGTGTTGAGCACAGAAGGCCTTGTCAATTGAAGTAAACTTTGCTTTATAGGCTTTAGAGATCCAGCTTGAATAACTTCAATCCTGGCGCACAGAACTTTTGYGTGCCAAATAACACATTCTCATTTCTTTCCTTCTTTTTCTTCTTTTTTCATAAAAAGCATACAATTTGACCTGGATACTTAGCCAAATAGCAAATAAAAATAACATTGTTGTATTTTAGAGTCATGCTCAGTCAGACATTTAGAGGGCTCCTTGTCAGGGAGAGGAATCACAATCCTCAATAGCTGCCAGTGTCACCTTTCTATGAAACAGTCCTTCCACAACAGAGACGTCCCAAGCATCACACACAGTAAAGCAGATGCTCACCAACAATGAGCATTATCCCCTGTGCTTCATTATCCCCAYGACAGCAGTGGGCTTTTTCTGCCTCGAAGAAGGAAGTCCCTTCTTCATACTGTTACTGTCACCATATGTGACTAAAAATCCAGGCTGGACAAAACAGAGAGAGGGAGTCAGTGCAGTTTTTTGAAGGTATTTGTGAACCTGGGTAGAGTGAGGGAACCCTGGTTATTAATTAGCACAGTAACATTTAGAATCAGAAAAGACAGTGGTTACACTGATATTATCAAAAATTTAAGGATCCTTTTCTTAAAGATCACTGTTCAATGTGCTGACTAGATGCCATCTGTGACAATAGGGAAATATCAAATTTTGACCTCAGTTTGTCATAGGGGTAAAAGAAGTGTGTCGGATATCAGCTGTGTGTTGCCCTGGCATCAGTCCATGGTAAACAGGACTACTTGAAAAAGARCAGAAAAATATGTAACAAAGTTCATAAAAATGCAGCTCTTTTAATAGAAAAGGCAATAAGATTTCACATTTACCTTTGATATTTAGGATGAAACAGTAAAGACATTCCTATAATTCCAAGAGCACATACAAAACCCAAAGGCTATAATTCTAATTAATTCAATCACTGCGTCTGTGCTTGCTGCTGCTGCTTTTGAGCTACCACTGCTAAGTTATGTGCATTTTAAATGAATATTTCATTTTCTGAACTGGTTGTTGGCACAATGTATGTAATAGCTATTAGTGATRTTATTCAGTATGAGACAGCTAAACAAGGTAGCAGTCTTAGCAAAACACGTCTTGATGGATGAAAAGGGGGAAAGAAACCTCAGGAAAGAATTGCTGACAAACGAGTGATATTTCTAGATTTAATTTTATTTGAAAGATTAAAGGAAGAATGCAGTAAAAAGTACTCGTACGGATACCATCTGAAGTTGTCTTAATATTATCTTGCAATCACTATTTCTCGTGTGAAAAGCAAGAAAAGGATAAACAAATTAAATTAAAATGATGTAGATATTCTGTCCTCCTACTCAGCTTCTGCTATGGCTGATTCTGTTCAGAAAAGAATGAAAAATTTTCTTTCCATCCACGAAGGACGACAGAAAGGGAATGAGTCTATTGCCAATTAGAAGTATGAATAAATAGCTAGAATCAGCACTGTCATTAGTTTAGAATCGACATGGGTGGAGCAACATGTTCCGTAAAATCTCTAGTGCCAAACATTTACCGAGCTGACCACAATTAGTAAAGTTAGCAATACAAAGTTATAATCAAATTCCTCAAATTAAGTGTAGCTATAACCTATATACCATCTATAAGCTCCGAAGTTCAAATATCCTGTTTCACTGATGTATATTTCATACAGATTTATAAGCCTTGATGCTGATATTTGATACATATACATATGTATGATTCACTTGAAGCTACGGCTCTTGACCTGGTGTAGGACTGGGTTCACAAAGGAATTTTCAGCATATCAATATTTTTAATGAAAATCCAATGTACATACAGCCAAATTTTAAACTGCTCAAACTAATATATTGTGCAGCTGCTATAGATGGTAGGCTAACATATGTGCATCCTTACCTGAGACAGCAGTGCAGAGTGACTGACATGCTAATTATAGCTAGAATTTTGGAAAACCAAATGGACCCTGACCCTGACTGTCCAATCAGCCACTGAAATTTTCTTTCAAGAATAGTTTGAGCCTATTCTTAATAACACTATCTGTAATTATAAGGTTTCTCACTTTAACTGATTATCAGCTTTTCAGAATTTACAGGTTTTGGCTAAGGAAAATCTGTCTTAACTTTTGCAAAATGCCTATTCCAATGCTCACTTTGAAGTACACTACATGAAGAGATGTATACCACCTGGTAAGAAATTTCAGTCACATTTAAATGACATTGGATACAGTGAGCAATACAGGAACAAATGTTCCTGTTACTCTCAACAGATCATTAAGAACCACTGACAATCTGCTTTATTTACATGTGGCATTTCTTTAACTTATTTTTCATTATCTTGATTCACTGGCAGGAACTTGTGTTTGAGTTATGACATTTTGCATATATAAATGCTGGAAAAATAATTTGTGTAATGCTTCTGGCTGAATGTTTCTGTGTCAAAAGTACGAGAATATTCATTGTGTTTTCAACAACAAGCTCATTGTGGATGTCATTCAAAATGATAAAACTGTTTTCTTGTTTTACTATCTTGTTATTGTAACTCCAGTGTTTCCTTCTATAGACTGCATTAAAACATTATATTCTACAAGGAAACCAACTGAATACAAATATCTCTTCAATGTGGAAGCATTGCAGTATCTAACAGAGGAATATTACTAACATGCAAAAAACGAGCAGTCAAAATTTGTGACAAATCAGGATTAAGGATGCATATTCAATATCAAATGAGTTCTTTTTTTCTAGCAACAAAGATTAATTACAATAATTAATTACAGTATCACACAATGTCCAAGTCTTGCTTTGCATTGCCACCTATAAGAGGACAACTGCAAAATCATTAATTTATAGAGTTAATGAAAGTTCAGGATAAATTTGTGAGTTAGTTTAACGAGAAATATAAACTGCAACTAAACWTAGCAATCCAAATTCTCCCTGAAATATTCAGATTTTAATATCCAAAGGGCATTTACTATTTGTAGATCATGAAAAAAAAAGAATTTTACACCAAAATTTAGCATTTGTCAAGCTTATCAAGTCATTGAGAGTGTAGACACAAAGTCAAATAGAGCATTTGGTGTGGAAACCACCAACTCTCGCATAATTTTTTTTTGTCCGCATGTGTAGGTGGTAGAATTAGAAGACCGAAGGGAGAAAGGACGGAGAGCTGGATACTTTTACTTTTTTATTTCATTGGTATTAGCTATCAAAATGGCCTGTCATGCTCTGATCTCTATAAATGGAAGATTTACCATCTGGACATGCAGTAAAGGCTAAGATAAATGGGTCCAGCCCTAATGCTTTTCTGAAATGTGAAGCAATCAGAATGGTGTTAACCATAAGTGAGTCCAAAAATCACAAAATACAAGCTCACTATTTTCCCACCTGTTGTCTGAATTGAAGCAGAATTCTGAAGGCTGGGTTTGTGTTTGCTGTTTGGAGATATGAAAACGTTATTAAAGGATATTTCTGCTGTGTTGAGGTACTGACATCCTGGGTCTGAAAGCAAATATTTGGAAAGGTACTAATTAAGTAATTAATTTAAAGCAAAATGTTATCTAAATGGAATCAAGCACAGAAATAGGAGCCAAAACTCCTGGACTCTCTCTTTGATACCTGTTAGACATGGGATGCATTAGCCTTTCCCTGAACRAAAATCAGAGCTTTGATTTTTTTGCATTGATGTTGGGCTTGTTCTAAGAAGAAAGTCGAGCACATGAATAAGCACATGCTAGAAGGCAATTTGAAGTTATTAGGCCTGGTTTTGCATGTTTCTATGTTTGTTGGTCTGGCTTTATTGAACTGCTATTACTTTCACCAAGTCARAGTGTTTGACAAATTTTACAGAACATTTCTGAATGCAAAAGGTTCTGGACACAGAATTTTAACTTCTGGTAAGTTTCAAGCAAGTATTTTATACAAATTGAAGAGCTCTGAAAACCCCTCTTTTTCTCACGCATTCCTGTTTCCTGAGCCGTATAACCAGTTGCAAAACCAAATGATTAAGCACTSTGGAATAATTCCAGATTGTGGACTTTTTTTTTTATTATCATCTGTCTTTTTTTAGAGATGATAATAAAAAAAAAAGAAAAAATGAGAGAAGTTACTGAATGTGACAGACTAGCAGGAAAACACTAAAGAATAAAGAATGCTTTGCTTCAGAAGCTGTTCTCTTTTTGATGTAATGTATTAAGGAATCAAACATTAYATTATACATGCAATTGGAAACACCCAGGACCATAGGAAGAATGTTCCTGAGAAAGATTCATTAATTGCAACACAGTAACCATACTTGTATCATCTAGTACTTAAAACTGTCTAAGCCCATATGTCCTGACTTTCCTGGATCTTGATTTATTGCATATGTATTCAGATGGTACTGCTTGTCAATCTCTGTTAGGCATGTCAAAAGAGAAGGTTTTGGGGAGATCTTGTTGTGGCCTTCCAGTACCGTAAGGGGGTTGATAAAAAGGAGAGTAAAGTACTTTTATACGGGCAGATAGTGACAGGAAAAGGGACAATGGTTTTAAGCTGAAAGAGGACAGGTTTAGATTAGATGTTAGGACAAAATTCTTTACTCAGAGRGTGATGAGGTACTGGAACTGGTTGCCCAGAGAAGTACTAGGTGCTCCACCCCTGAAAGTGTTCAAGACCAGGCTGAACAGGGCCCTGAACAACCTGATCTAGTGAGTGGCACCCCTCTTCATGGCAGAAGAGTTGGAACTAGATGATCTTTAAGGTCTTTTCCAACCCTAAACATTTTATGGTTCTATGATTCCATGATTCTAGGATGTCGTGACTTTTGACAAACAGGTTAYATATGGGAAACAAGGAAACTAACTGACACATATTTAGAAATCTGATACACATTTCCCTCATTTTTTGTCATGCTAGGTTTTCACTCTGAAGGCCTTGCTTCAAGGACTGTTACACAGTGGTCATAGATTTTATAATAACAACAGCTTGCCTTACCACAGCTTAACCCATTCCTGCATCCCTGCACTGAATCCCTTCTGGTCTTTACCTCAACACAGGCTACTTTTCACCCTTTATAATAACCCATACTAGCACAGATCAATAGCTGCCATTCCACCTTCTTTCTCGCACCTGTAAATTTGATCTAGTTGCTTCCCCTGGAGACTCTGTTTTCCAGTTTCATTTTAAGCACTTTCCGTACAGTTCATACTCATCAAAAGCTTTTTTGTAATCAAATCTGCATGGATTCCTCTTCATCAAACCAGAGAACCTGTTCAGTTTCATCCATCTGGACCTGTCAGCTGTCTTAGTACTATCAGAAACACACTTTCTTAAAATAATATTCTCCATTGGTGCYCATGACACCATCTTCTGATTTTCATTCCATTCTCTCCAACTGTTTCTTTGGCACAGCCTTTAGAAATCCTCCTCTGTCATTTTTATTGAGAGCTTCTGKTTTTTTCATCTCTTCTACTTCTATAGTTTAGTTCTTGGTAATGTCCAACCACAAAAAAAAAAAAAAAACAAAAACCAAGACCAAAAACCAAACAAAAAAAAAAAAAGGACCCCAGATTCCCACTCTAATTCTGTCTCTGACATATGATCTTGGATTTTTATCTATTATCTTAAACTCATCATTGCAAAAACAGACCTCTGTTTTGGCCCCGTCAAAATGTGTACTGAAGGAAGTTCTTCAATTTGACAATCACCAAAATAAAATGGCAGAAAAATTAGGATATGTGTCTGTGAGAAATAGGCCAACTAGACTTCCTTTTTAGGAAGGAGGAGTTTAAATCAAACAGTTTATAAAAAGCAAACAATTTATRTCTTGTTGCAACACATTTTGATGACTGCATGTAGAAAGAAGAGATGGAAAAATAATCAGCTGGACATCCTGTGCGGAGGATTTTGAACTTCTGAGTGATCTCAAGCCATGTATTCCATTAGTAGTGACAGTCATGGGGTGCTGTGAATTTAGACAGGGCAATTCAGAAGCTTGCTCTCCCATCTGTCCACCCCACCTTCCTGCCAAGCACCCCTGCCATGACAGTGTCAGAAAAAATGAAAATATGTAAGCAGTTGACATACGATTTTTAACCACAAGCAAGGCTGGGATCACAACAGTGCAAGAGGTTGAACTGCAGTGAGCAAGGCATACAAACACATCTGCTTCTGCCTTACYGTCCAGAACATCCCTAACTGGTGGTGAGGAGGAAGGTGAGCTACTAGGGAAAGAGGATTAAGTCACAATGGCTGTTTGCCTTCCTGAGTTTGAGTCATAGTATCATCATTTCTTCCTTTCGCACTCTTCTCTGCTTCCCTCAAGGCATCAGTGTGGCTGCCTGGGTCAGTGCCGGGACAAGCATATCACAAGGGGAGCCCACACATAGAGTTTTACAGAATTTTTCACAGCCTAGTGTCCCCCAAGGGGAGGAAAGAATCTGTACTCAAATACCTCACTTAGTGACGCACAGCACTTTGAGTCTATTCTGTGTTCTCTGACCCGAGACAAACCTGAGCCCTGGCAGATGTACTAGGAGCAGGGTGCTCTGCTTCCAGCCCTCCCAGTCCCCACAGAGGCACGGCGCAGTCTCCACGAGGCTATTAGTATATAAACTAATTATTAAAGTTGTATCTTTTACACAGCTTAAAAATCGCAATGACTTGTACACAGTGCTAATTAAAACTAATTTCTTTATGTGTTTGCAGTCATTAGCACTCACGGCTGAGGAACCCATTATTTATCTATTAAAACAGTCCTCCTGTTCTTGGCACAGTGTAGCACCAGATGAAAGGTTAATTTTTGCATGTTTAAAGTTCAGTGAGGGGAATGTAAGCATGGAAATTAATTTCACCAGTGAGGCCGCAAAACAACAGCAAATTCAGCTGCATAGCAATGTCCTTTACTCTTTTGACTAATAGGAATTCACCATTTCATGGAATGAAATTCATGGTTTGAGTCATTCTTGCTAGGATATGTGATAAAAGCTCATCTGCAAGCCCATAAAGAAGCACAGAGGCACAGCTGTTAAAAAGTCCCTGTACTCTTTTGTAAAACATTTTGGTATGAAGCAAGCTTCTCCCTGCCTTCTTGACACAGTAGTTCAGCTTGGTAGAAATATCTTGTGCTTCTTGAGTGCTCATGAGAGACGTAGATTTCCCAGACAAGGATGCAAGAGTCTGAGACAGACCAGTGAGCCACTAGAAGGAAAGTAGGAGGGCCCTGCTTCAGGTCCTGCATCTCCTAGAAGAGACACAGGTTTGGACCCTTGGAAGCCCTTGCACTGGGCCTTCTAAGAGAGTGTGAAGATTGATCACAAATGCGGGGAAAAAAAATCTCTGAGTGCAGCATGGCCATGTTTAGGTATTTGTTAACCTGGCTAGTCCTTCGTTTAAGCCAGTGGAACAAACCAATCACTCAGCATGTGAGAAGTGAAGTGTCAAGAACAGTAAACGAAGGCAACTGATAAATGACGTGTTGGAAGAAGGAAGCCATTCCTGTGGAGAACAAGGCCAGCAACATGGCTGAAAAGGGGAGCTTACAGCTGGTGCTGGTTTTGAACAATATTTGCATTTGCTTTCTCCAAACATGCGTCATTTTGAGAAATTGAAGTGTGCTGTTTATTCTCAGCGTTCCCCTTTGGTTCATTTTCATTGCATCACATGGTATTAATTTCATATTGTAGACTTCTCAAACAGATCACACAGTTCCAATTATGAACTTGAAAGCAGAAAGTTGACACTGAAATCTGTTTGCTGCACTTGCTGGAACTTGAAGAACTTTTTAGATTTGTTTTAGTTTTTTTAATTTTTTTCTGGTTAGGGAAATGAAGCACTTAAGTGCCAATGCAAAATATTTTGGAGTTCAAGGGCTTTTTGATAAATGACAGAAGAGAATACTTAAAGCTATTATTGCATTTTCCCTGCAGTCCAGTGCTATTCGTACTAAAGAGATAATTGTCACCAGGAATGCGTAAAACCCACTGTGTTTGATTTCCAGTGAGAGAAATCTAACATACTTGAAAGACAGCATTACAAAGAACCTGAACAGTGGTGTTTGCATAACAAATGCTTGGCAGCCATTTAACTTGCATATACTCTAATGGGTGATACCTTCAACATGTTGAAAGGGATTTCTTGTACAATGTTCTGGTAAAAGACAGCAACACAAAATACACGATCGTTGTCAAAAGACACTGGGGGATCAAATAATCAAACAGTCAAGTTGTCATGCTATGACTGCATTTCTTGTTCGGAGACACAAGACATGGCATGTGAGCTTTGACTTCTTTCAGGTATTAAATTTTATCTTTGCAACCATTATTTTTTAAGGTTCTGTATTACCAAAGTATAAAAATTTTGACACATTACAACTCATTTTTTTCCAACAAAGCATCCTGTGTGTTCCTGTCATCTTTGCTAGAAATTGCTGAATAATATGTTATTTCTGTGGGACAGCGTTATTAAGGCATTTTCTTAGTACATGACAAAGACTTTGAATTGTGGATGGGAGTCTACAGAAATTAACCTAAATGACAATTATTAAAGAAAAATAATAATCCTAAAGACAAATTTAAAAAATTCTTTGGAGTAAGACAGAAGTTATCTATATTCATTTCAAGTGCTATTTTTTTC
Organism: Amblyornis subalaris; assembly: GCA_018881555.1. NCBI lineage: Eukaryota > Metazoa > Chordata > Aves > Passeriformes > Ptilonorhynchidae > Amblyornis > Amblyornis subalaris. The sequence continues at coordinate 12,403 of JACAXG010000060.1, forward strand.
TAAAACCTCTGATTCTGCTATCTAGGAAACAAAAAAACCACAAACAAACCAAAACAAGAAAAAAACCCACACCATCACGGTACATTCATGTCAAAGTAAGAGGCAGATGATTTTTAAAATATTATACTAAGATCCCAGTATCCTGATATGCTGTGGTTAAGTACTACCGGCAATTTAAGCACTAGCAAAATCCATAATTACAACATGTATACCTAATATCAAACAGCCTGTTCCTAGTTAGCAAATTACTATTTTAACATTGTACTAATGCACCATGTCAAACTTTTTGGGTTTGCTCTTGAGTAGTTGGGAATGATTAACATCTTGTTGTGTTTCTGAAACAGAGTATCAACATTAAACCTATGACTTTAAAGAAGCCATTACTGCTCATCAGTTACATCTTATTTCCATCATATGTATGTGGAAGCTACAAACCTGCAAATTGTGAAAACAGACGACTGAATGTTTCAACAGGCAAATGTTTTCAGAAAATGTCAAGTGTTAAATGGAAGGTATTATGGCTAATCCAAATATCTTTGGAGCCTATAAAATTATTATTTCTACAGCTATGTAGAAAAGACTGTATGTATGGGGGACATTTGTGAAGATTCATGTGTCTATTGCAAAAGAAGTGGCACTGGAGAGCTGAGCTGAAGGAAGATGGAAATAGGGCCAACCAAAGGAATCTTTCAGTTTAAGAGTGGCTTGGGATGCCTGGGCAGGTGAAGCCCCTGCTCACAAGTGAGGAAGGAAAGATGGAGATTTAGTCGATTCACTACAGAACAACTCACCATGGTCAAGTTCTTTCTGATCTCTGAAAAGGATGACACCCTTCAGACACTGTGCTCTGTGGAGTAGAAAGCAGATGGCCTTCAATCTTTTATTCAGATGTAAATATGAGTGAGATTCACTCCCCAACATATTTTGTCTTCTGTATTTGGTTAGTCAATAGCTATATACAAGGAGAAAAGGTAAAATTTTATGAGGTGGAATAGGTTTACACTATGTATTTAATGGGAAATAGAAGCCCCGTAAATAAAAAAGTCAAGGTTATGCAACAAAATTAACAGTGAACATAAGTATTTACAATTGTTTGGGGTTTGTGCTGTTTAGACTTTATTATGTAAGCATAGTTTCAGCATCTTTCTGTACAAGCTAATACACAGATGAAAGAAAATAAGTAAAAGGCTTTGTAAATCAAGTAGAAAAGAGCCACAGTCTTTCTCTGTCCCTGCTTCCCACCCACACATACCCATTGATCAGTAGTGCAGAAAGAAGACACACTAAGAAAGGAAAGCCTTTCAGCAATTGTAATGATGGTTGGCAGAAGGATCGCAGATGCCCRACTCATGAATGAATCAGGCACCTCTCTGACTAGTAGTGTTGGAAAATGGCAAATAGAGCAAATTATGCACATATGAATGGCATTCTTATGCCTTTTTTCAAATTTAGGAAGCAACAAACAAATCAGTGTTTTTTCTACATAATAAGCATTAATGTGTTACTTAAAGAACATTAATATTGTTGGCTGAGATTTTGTTCAGACAAGAATACTGCTGCTTTTTGGCAAGTCTGTGGAAAAAGTTATGTATTTGATGGCAAGATGAGTTTTCTAAAGAGTTAGCTTCTAAATCAACTTTGAGTTCTTCCTTTTGAAAATGCCTTTCTAAGCTCTTTTTAAATTGAATGAAAACTAATGAAGTTTTGGAGAGGAACTTAAGTCCAAATATACTAAAATGGTTCAGTAGCTGAATTGTGAGGAATTATGTGCATCATGTCATTCTTCTTATTTACATTGACATTAACAGTCAAACCTTCTGGATGACTTAGCATTTATAAAATGAAATAAATCAATGCAAAAGCCCATACAGTAGCTTTATGATCCCTCATACAGACAGTCTGACACAAGATGAAAAACTGCCTTTGAAACCTTGATAAGTGTTATACAGTCACGTATTAGGTTGGACAAGAATGAAACAAACACCTTTGGGAAATGCATTGTTACCAAAGTTGAAGGGCATATGAAAGAGTTATGAAACTTTCTTCTTTCCTTTTTTATTTGCATCAATAATTCAGATCAAGATGTCATGCCTTGATGCAGTCCCAGCAATATATCTAAATGCTGTCTTTATTTGTAATAACTTATTTCCATATTTGGCAGAAACTCTCAGTAGTGTTCTGCAGCTTCAGATCCCAGCACAGTAGTGCCATGAGATTTAAGCTGCAGAATTTAAACTTCCATCTTTGTACATAAATCTTGAACAAGAGTTTACTTCATCCTTAAAATGTCAGAGTTCTGACTCTAGTGTGAATTCAAAAAGGACATGCTAGATGGTTCTCTAAACCAGCAGAGGTTAGTGCATCCTAGGAGCTGATCTAGTCCAACAAGTTTACAGAATTGTTCCAACCTCTGAGAGCAACTGAGGGCACATAAGTCGAAGTAACTGATTTATTGAAGAGGTTAGAGTCCTCGACTCAGAGAAAATTAAGAATAGTGACAGGTGACTACAGGAGTGAAGGAGGGCTCATAGTTGAGGAATGTGTAAGAGTAGAAACAACTTAAAAGGGGGAAAAGAATATTTTCCCCTGCAGCTTCTAAACCTTGCCAGTCTCTTTCTAAAATTTTAAGGGAAGCACAAAAAACAGTGTGGCCAGTAAACCATTGACTCATCTCACCTCTCCTTTATAACCTTTTTAGCTACCCATTTTGCTCCCACTCATTTCTCTCAGCTGTTCTGTCTCGTTGCTTTACAGASAGAAATCTGGAAGGAGTCCAAAACGGGAAAATTAAATAGTATCTATATTTCTGCAGAACTTTGAGGYAGCTCTGACTGCTGACAAAACAGTTTTGCATGAGCAACAGGAAAATAAAGCAAGCTAGTGTGTTTTCTTTTCCTATTATCCTTGTAAAATAGAGAAATTATCTTTGAATTTCAAGCAAAAAAAAATAAAAGAGATGGATGGCTTTCATACTCATTTTAAGAGGGCAAGGACATAAAAAAGTATACACATGGACTGAAGCCATAAAACTTCACACAGAAACTTGCGGTTAAATGAAGAAAAATTGCCTTATTTGGCATAAGCTAAACATATTTCTAATAAAGAGAAAATTCCCTGCAAAAGTCTAAGAGACAGTCAGAAATGCCAATAGTTCTTTGAATATTCTTGCCTGGATTTGTTCCACCTTTTCCACTGGTTTAAATCAAAGTCTGTTTAAATTAAGCAACTGAATAATCACCTTATTTTCTCTGTTGTTGAGTTGAGGAAAACAGGTGGGCTTTTCCCTCCCCAGATGGTGTATTCCCAAGCTTTCTAAACCCTCACGTGTTCATCTCACAGAAAAAAAAATCAGCATGTGCAAAGAATGAGGCTCTTATAAGGCTACAGCCAAAAACAGACTTGAAAATTTTGCTGACAGAGCAGGAGTTAAGCATTTCTGACCTTCAGGCTGCCTGTCACGATAAGTCTAGCATTACTTTTATGCATCAGATATGCCCCACCAGAAATGTCATTTGTTCTGCTATTGAGAGATATTCCTATTAGTGCCTTAAATTGATGTCAAATATTGCATTGACTGAAAAGTAATTTTTCTCATGTAAAACTTTAATTACTTTAAGTTTCATATTGTCCTTCAGGTTCTTGACAGAGCATTAAAATACTGTGGGACTAATTCATGTTTCCTTCCAGCTGACTAGAATGTGAATTTAAAGTACCTTCTAGCTACTAGTAAAAGAGTGGTTTACTGCACAAGTACACATTTGTAAGAGTAGTAGCTCATTTAACATCTAAAAGACTGGTTTTTCCCTTGCATAAACTCTCTCCATCAGACATGCACAGCCTTTAAACCTCTCCGTACTAGTAGAACCATTTATGCATTTTAACTTCTTCAAGCAGTATAAAAAAGTTAGGCACCCTTGAAAGCTTTACTATCAAAATTGTTTCAATAAGATCTAAATTTGCTTTTAGCATTCTTTTATTCTTCGGATTGACTTTATCAATAAAGAATCTAGCATGGTCCCAGAGGCTTGTCACAAGCGGAAATATGTTGTGACATGATTTTGAAATAGCACACATGGGTGATGTTAATACTACTTTATTATATATTAAAAGTTTGGAGGTTGTCCACTTGACTACTATGCCATACAGTGCTAAATGAAGGGTCATAATGTCGTGATTTTTACTTGTAATGTCTTCGTTTTGTTCTTGGGTTATTTATTAATAAATGTCTCAATATCTGCCCACAATATCTGCTCTCTTCAGGGGTAATGTAGACATAGGACAGCTACAGCTGAGGTTGGAACACAGAATCAAATTTAGGCCTTCAGTTGACAAGAGTGTGTTCCAGGTCAGGTCTGAATTAGATCTAAACCTTTTATTGCAAGTCACGATGAGAACACTTATCTTTAAAAATAGCAGACTTTTTAACTGAATGTGTTTCAAATAAGCCCAACTTTAGATATAAGACAGTGAGAAAGTATTTCTCTTCTTTTTAAAGTCTTTCCACATTCCAAGTGGAAAGTTTAACTTTTCTTTAACAAATACAATAAAAAATGTAGAGGAAAAAAAGGAAAAAGGAGTGTATGATTAAATAAATAATAAAACTGCTTTGTCCCACTTTCCTATGTCCCTGGTGCAGTTATTTCATAAGATCTGCACCTACCCAATCGTCTTTCCAGTTTGGCCATAGCTCCTCAGTTCACTCTTGAGAGCTCTAGGGAACACAAAACATCATAAGATTTACAAAGGTTAAGAGATATGCTTGCTTTTGTGATTCAAAAAAACACAGGTTCAGCAGAGTCACAGATGGAAACTAGATCAGCTCTACAGAACTTTTCTCGTTTTTTCCATGTTGGCTTTTAGACAGCTCCTATTTTTTTCTTCCAGGAACTTCTCATATGTAGGATATACATCAAACGTCTCTGACTGGAAAAGAAATTACGCAGACTCATTCATCTTGCCACACAACAGCTGAGGAGTGAACTGCTCAGAGGGATGTTTGCAAAGACACAGCTTACTGCTGGATAACAAATTCCAAATGTTTTATAGACCATGTTCTAAAGCAACTATAACTGTCCACAAATTCAGTGAAGTCATTGTCTAGTCAAAGAAAACCATATTAAAATCTGTTGTAACAATTTGCAAGAATATGACACGCCTTTTGGTTGCAATTTTGTGCTGAGAAGTCCAGTAAACACCATGGTGTCTTCCAGCCACCAAAATATTTCCACTTAGTTTAAAATTACAGATAAAAGTTCCAACTTGAAAGAAGGACACATCTATTAGATAAACTTCTCACATAATGAAAAGGCATTTCTTTGAATAAATGAATTTCTAAAAGTGTCAGTAGCATCTGTCAGTCAGACAGGTTGGTTGGTTAAATATTCATAGGAACTTTGCAGTAATCCTTAAACTCCTCAAGCCTTTTGAATTTTCAGTAGGTCAGCTACAGCATTCAGATTTGCTTGTAGCACTCGCTGACTTCGTCTTAAAAGGGGCTACAGGAAACAGTAAAAAATCATGCCATTGGTAAGGTTTCATTATTCATCTTAAACTTTGCAACTTTTCACTTTTCCCTAAAGCATGTMATGAATTAATTTCTAAGTCTGGTTTTCAATGCAGACAACAAGTTTGCACAGAGCATATTGGCCATACTTTGACTTCTACATTAATTCACTCAAATAGGCTCAGGTAAGTCTGTTTCAGATCATAAAATAATAGTAATTTAGGTTATTATGAATAAAATTACAATATACCAGAGAGTCTTGATGTTAGTAGAAAAATAACTCCTAATGTTAATATTCATATTTTACAATAAATACGATAACTCCACTGAAAACTCCATGCCATCCTGCTGCAACTCAAATTATTTTATTATAAATTAGCTATTCAAATAGGTGAGCATTAGAATAGAAAATACACAGGTCTGAGACCAGAGTAGTTTATTTCTAAATGTGGATCTGAAACACATTGATGATTAAGATAGACTTGCATTGGAAAACTGTCTTGTTAAATACACATAACAGTTTATAATAGGAAGTCTGTTTTTAATTTGCTTATAATTTCTCCATAATTTAGTCATAGGTTTGACTTTCATGTGGTGGAGTCTGAATTTGTCTGAAAACTTTCAGCATGAAAAAATATCACACAGGAAATACACCATTGCAAATGTTCTTTGTTTTATCTTAAAAATTGAAACAAATAACAGTTCTGCTATTTACTTCATTGGCAATTTAAAGCAGCATATTCAAACTTGTCAGGAGTGCTGTTTGACACTGCAGGTATGTGTGCCATTTTCCCTCCTGTTCCAATAGGCTGTTCAAACTAGAGAAAAGTACAGATGCCTAAGGATGTGTCTTACTGTAGAGTCAGGAGAGAGACTCCATCTCCCCACCTAATATAGTTTCTCTGTGATCTCAGTAGCCATGACTGGTAAATTAAACATGCCCATTGCCATTCTCTGCAAACGAATGTATGCCACAGAAGTGCAGAACAGATGAAACTCTGGTGAGCAAAAACTCATTTTGATGGTCACACACTGTCCTTGAATAGAGAGGGCTAACACTTGATCAAAGTCTTGTATCACTTCCTTGGCCATGATGGAGTCTTTTCCAGACCCACAGTTTCCATTCTGGCATGGCCTGAAGGAGGTTTATTGGTCAGCAAAAAGAGTCTGGGCTGTACAAGACACTAAGAGTCCTCAAAACACTTTTCTCCCCCCTTCTTACACTCCAAGCTAGCTCAGAGAGTGTTTTAAAGAGGTTTAAGTACTTTGACACCATTGAGTGGAGAGCAAGAGAAGAAAACAAACTTCTCAGGAGGTTGAATAGCAAACTTTTACTTGCAAACTTCAGTGAGTAAAGTTCCTGGCAAATTTTAAAGCAGCATCCAGTTAAAGTAAGGCACTTCACAAAGAACTGACTTAGCAAACTGTAACCCATCCAAATTTAATTTACCCAGATTTTGAGAAAATGAAGGAGAGAGGGAAGYAAGAAAGAAAGAAAGAAAGAGAGAAAGAGAGAAAAAGGGAGAAAGAGAGAAAGAGAGAGAGAAAGAGAGAGAAAGAGAGAAAAAGAAAGAAAAAAGAGAGAGAGAAAGAAAGAAAGAAAAAAGAGAAAGAAAAATAAAAGAGAGAAAGAAAGAGAAAAAGAAAGAAAGAAAAAAGAAAAAGAAAGAAAAA